>QXDR01000021.1:0-27595 GCA_003717165.1 Protomyces inundatus | reverse complement strand
GCGCATGCCACTTGCTAATCATCTGGTCCACTTGGAAAAACTCTGATGCCGGGTCCCAGGGTGCTAAATCGTCTTGGAGCCAGCGTCGCGCACAACTCCACTGCGCCATGCGTGACCAGATGTCGACGAGTTCAATCAGACTGGCCATTGTACCTGTGCATTCGGGCAAAACATCGGTTGACTGGAGATCTTCATTCAAATGACGTTCTGCTTCGGGTGTGCCATAGGTGAAGTTGAGATTATCGGCCGGTAGCGGGATCGTGACATCGCTGTTACTGATTGTGATGGGCCGCCCGCGACCATTTGACAGGAATCGATCCATGAGATAGGCAGACCAAAAGGTTCGACGACGTGATTCAGTCACGATCCACTCGGTCGAGTTGAGCTTGCTTCGCGGTGGGTAGGAAGATTCGCTGCCGAGATCGAGCACTTGCGCCATGCGAATGGCGACACCGACGTAAATAAAGGCGGCTGCGCCTTGCGATGCGCCCCATAGATGGAGGCCCACCATGAGTAGTGTCTGAATGCGCGTCACAGACGGCTTGTCGATTTCAGGCACCAAGATGGCCAGCGTCTTTTTGCAAAAGTAATCACAGGCCGCCGCTTCGCTCTCAAAATCCTTAATGATTGTCTTGCAAAAGCGCGCCGACAAGGTGAGTACGCCCAGAATCAGGACAGGCTCCACCTCATTGTTGCGCAAGTTGCGTAGAAACGAAGGCTTGTGAAAGTAGGAGAAGATGTCGTTGTAAAAATGCTGAAAGAACATGTCCACCGCTTCTTCGAGAATCTCCTGACACGGTAGTCCACTGTCGCCTGTTTCGTATCTCGACTTTTTGAAACTCGCACTGGAGCCCTCTGCCATGGGTGCAGATGCTTTGCGCTTGGTGGGCGCCGGCGACTGACCTGGTGAATGCGCATCATAGTCCTCGACCATCATGTCGGGGATCACGCATTGTTTGTTGGTCTTTTCGCAGTGTCGACAGGGCGGTGTGCCGCGATGGTGGCATTTGATCTTTGAGCGCCGGCAGTTTGTGCAGGCAATCGGCGTGCGGGCGGCCTTGGCGACCGAACTTCGGCGAACAAGCGCTGGTTCTGGCGCTGCACTCTGAACACGCGCTGTTTCGGGTTGCGCGGCGGCAGATGCAGATGCAGCTGCAGCTGTTGGCTGGGTAGCAGGGGACTGGATGGTCCCAGGCGACTCCATCTTGTGCCTTTCCGATGCGCGCAATCCGGATGTTCGTATGCTTTTCCTCCAAGCGGGTCAAGACCTTGCTGGCCGTCCTTCTTCCTTGTTCCTCTTTGCGACCCTGTCTTGTTTATGTTGACCCTTGGAAGCTTCGTCGGTGAAGGGTTCAAGGTGTCGATCAGCTGGGCCAGGAAGCGTGGGAGACTCCTTCAGCGCACAACGCCTTGACCATGACCATCATGAAGAACAGGAAGCATATATATGCATACTACATCTACAGTCTCAGCAAAGCGATAGCATGATCGTTCAGCTCATCAATCTAGTCGCTCTAGCCGCCGGGCCGTCTGCCATCTGCTCATGAGATATCACATAATAGCTGGCCGCCACTCCATGTGCCAAAACAGCTGTGACCATTGGCCCTTGATCATGACTTGCCTCGCGCGGGAAGGGGAAAGGGTCGGTTTGATGCTCGTCGGACTGGCCATTGGGCAACACGCCATCAGTCAGGCTCGACGTGCAAAGCTGCAGCTGCGTTTGAAACCTCGTCACATCTCTCTTTGCTGCATGAAACGCGCAGACCGACAGGTTTGCCTATATCACAGTCATGATCCTTCAACTTGGCATGGCTGAAGATCATGGCAGAGCGAGTTCTACGCTTTATTGTGCCGGCATGCGTCCTGCTTTGCATGATGAGCTTGCTTCTTCTGCCATCTTCTACAGAAAATTCAGGTCAGCTTCGGGATTTGATGCTGCTCAAAGAGCGCCTTGAATCGATCCCCGCCGGCTGGGTCTATGAAGCGCCAGCATCGCCGCGCCATGAAGTCGAGCTACGGATCGGTTTGGCGAGAGCTAGCACCGGTCACGAAGCACTTGAGCAGCATTTATGGCAAACGAGCGATCCAACCAACGCGCGATACGGTCAACACTTGTCTCAGGCAGAGATTGACGCACACACTCGACCGGCAGATCAAGCGACACGCGCCATCCGCCAATGGCTCGAGCAGCACGGGCTTCAGTCGCAATCACTGAGACCTGACCATTCTGGCGTGCTCAAGCTGCGTCTCACGATTGCCAAGGCAGAAGAACTCTTGCTTGTCAAGTTTGGCATTTACGCCAACGCAGCAGGCAAGCGTATTGTTCGCGCGACAGAGTATTCTTTGCCTTCGTTTGTGCATGATCATGTTGCCTTTGTTCAACCGACGACGCACTTTGGTACGCCAAAACCACTCTTCAGACGGCGCGGTCGCGAACCAACCATCAGTCGCCATGAAGGCGACGGTCTTGTGGACTTACATTGCAATACTGTCATCACGCCGCATTGCCTGCTCGACATGTACAACATAAGCGGCTCCTCGATGGAGATCTCAAACAAGTCGCGTTTTGCGATTATTGGGTTTCTGGACGAGCGTGCCAACAAGCACGACGCAGATCTCTTCCTCAACAAGTATGTGCCGGAGCTCAGGCAAGAGGCCATGGAGCATAGCAATGATTCGTTCCAAGTAACGACTCTACAGGGTGGGTCCAATGATCAATCGGACGAATCTGGTACAGGCGAAGCAGCGCTGGATGTACAATACGCGTTAGCCCTTGCACAGCGCATTCCACTCGAATTCATTTCTGTCGGCGGACGAAGAACAATCAAGGAAGGCGACCAGGTGCCGCCGATCGCCGACGAGGATGAGCCTTGGCTTGAACTGATTGCACACCTCGAAAGTCTTCCAAATCACAAGCTGCCTCAAACCTTGTCCATTTCCTATGGCGACTATGAGCGTGATGTGCCAGCAACGTACATGGTTGCTGTCTGCGACGGTTTCATGCGGTTAGCTTTGCGCGGCATGAGCATTCTTGTCTCTTCAGGTGACGATGGCGTCGGCGATGGCTCAGATACCTGTGGTACAAAGGGAGATACACCGGCCTTTATCGCAGACTTTCCAGCCAACTGCCCCTACGTCACAACCGTCGGCGCAACGCGCCTGCTTGATGAGCGTGCTGCTCCGTTCTCTGGTGGCGGCTTTTCAAACTATTTCAGCAGACCTCTCTATCAAGACGAAGCAGTCCAGGGCTATCTCTTCAAGCTATCTGGCAAGTATGCAACCAACTTTAACCGCTCTGGACGAGCGTATCCGGATGTCGCGGCACAGGGCGTCAACTATGTGATTTATGAGAAGGGCAAGCGTCATGTCACGAGCGGCACGTCTGCCTCGGCTCCTGTCTTTGCATCTGTCGTTGCGCTGCTCAACAACAATCTCATGGTGATGGGCAAGCCGCCCCTGGGATTTCTGAACCCTTTTCTCTATGGCTCTGGTCGCAATGCGCTGCGTGATATCACAGAAGGTCGCAATCCGGGATGTGGCACGGATGGATTTGGTAGCATCGCAGGCTGGGACCCCGTCACGGGTCTTGGAACGCCTGACTTTGGTGCGTTGAGACAGATGAGCATCGAGGGCTGATCATTCTTGTTGAGCTGATCGGCGCGTTCTCGTGATGGTAAATGTTATTATGCACGCGTCATTGTAGATCGTATTGCCAAAAGACATACAAGCGTTCCTATTGGTCATGGCCCAGCCTCGTCATCCACTGATGTGACACCCTTTGTTTGCAGGAGCAACACAAGGTCGCATATATGCATTCTTCAGGGTTCGTTGACCCCTGACTTGGACTAGCTGAATCTTTGGCCACGATTTCAACAAAAACGTACGGCTTTGCTCAAGACAACACAAGCTCACTCTTGTAAGTGAGAGGCTATCTTCAATCGGAGTCGGTCTCGTGATGTCTGCGCGACTGTTACGCTTGAGCATCGTTTCTATTGCGGCTTTGAATCAGATTGTCGCGTCACCCCCGACGGTCTTTTTGGACCCACGTTGCATTTCGACAGCCGAACAATGGCCGAATGTGGGCGCTTACCAGTGTCCAGACTGGAGATTTGATGCTCTGGCCCTCCGACTACTCTGCGAATACTCTTCGGAAATCAATCATCTTGAAAGCGCCAAATGGGAAAAGCAGCAATGGGTCAACAATCTGAAGGTCGATCACGCTTTGGACCCAGCTTTCCGAAATTGCGAGCCGCCTTTTACGCACCTTGTAAGTCCGTCGGCAGCCATACGATCTGCAAACTTTGACTGACTTTGCAAAGATGCACTTCAAGAGCGCCGTGCCTCACTATACTCAAAGTCAACCTCAGCCGGACTTTGCACCTGAAGTCAATTCGTGGATGTTTGGCAAGGCTGATGTAGACCATCCCGGTGCCATCAAACCTTGTGGCTTCTTTACACGCAATGCCAAGTATGAGATCAAGGCCTGTCCATTGAACAAGGGCACTCTGCTGCCTGAAAAGCCACCACAAGGCCCTGCAGATTTAACTTGCAAATCTCCGAATGCAGGCTGGCCCGAGAAAGGATACTTCCAATGCCCTTTCAACTTTTATTTCCAAGCTTCGAAACTCGTTGATCATTGCAAATCAAACTCTGATCTCAAATGGGTGCCTCTGTCTCCGAATTCGCTCGCGTCTTTCAAACCGGGAGAGTTTCCGGTTGACCCTCATCTGAGTTGCACTGGACCTCCGACGCATCTTGTAAGATCCAAAAGGAGCTCAATCTGGTCTTTCTGAACATTGGCTAACTAATTTTACACAGATGCACTTTGCAAATCAAGACGCCACCTACAATTCAGGCAGCTGGCAGCAGGGTCCATTGACGGCACCCCTTTGGGTGTGGGGACAACTGCAGACGGAGACAAAGACGATAAGTCCTTGTGCCGTGTTTGCACAGTCCGGACAGTACGGGCCCAGTAGCAAAAAGACAATTTGCATGTGGCAGAACATTTCACCCGATTCTGCCATGATTGACTGAGTGCTCTGGAAAAGAGAACCACTACAAGAACAAGAATCACAATAGTAGCCAAACCAGCCTGTCACTTAGCCATCGTTTGTTTATCCATCTCTCGTTACTTCATCTGCCAGATTTTGTAACACAAGGCTATACAGGTAGAACTTGAGTTGAGTCACCTTTTCTTCAAAACGCGAAAGAGGCGCAGACCGAGTCCGAGTCAGATTCAGTCCTTCAGTCATGCAGGATTCAGGAGAAGGAAAGAAGCAACGGGCGCGCGCACAGACAGAGAGACAAGACTGGACAGGAGAAACACAACAACGAGAACACCCTCTCCTCCGCAGCCCAGACTCTTGTCCCTCACCAAGCAAGATACACAGGCAGACAGCCCACCGACCAGCCCATACGCCAGCGATTCCGCGCACCCTCACTCTTTCCATCTTTCCTTCTTATCACAATAAGCACTTTTGCGCACCTCACTCAGCGACAACGCGCTCTCCTTTCAATCATGCGCATGCGCTTCTTCAGAAGTAGCGCCTTCTTCACCCTCTCTTCTCTCTTGACGACTGCTCTTGCAGCAGGCTGCAATGGCGACCCTTCGTAAGCCATTCACAGGTGAGAAAAGCGCGCCGGCTAATAATAGATTGTGCAGCAAATCATACGCCAATGTCACCTTTGTTGGCGCCCACAACTCCTATGCCGTCGGATCCAGCCTGTCGGATAATCAAAACTACGATGTCACAACGCAGCTGAAAGATGGCGTGCGTTTGTTGCAAGGGCAGGGTCATAATGGCACCAACAAGGCTGGCAGTATGCTCGAGCTTTGTCATACATCCTGCGCATTGGCCGACGGCGGCACGCTCGAGTCCTATCTCGGCAAGGTGCGCGACTTTGTCGAATCGAATCCGACTGAAGTCATCACGATCTTGTGGGTCAATGCCGATAGTATGCCAGCAGCCAACTGGGCTAAAGCGTACGAGTCTTCTGGTCTCAAGCAGTACTCTTATGCCCCCAGCACTGCCTCGGTCACAAGCTGGCCGACGCTGCAACAGCTCATCGACAAGAAGACAACCGTTCTCAATTTCATCACGTCGCAACAAGACTTTGCCAATTTTCCTTACCTAATGCATGAATGGAGCAATGTCTGGGAGACATCTTATGATAATACCGACTATACAAAGTTCAACTGCGAGCTCGATCGTGGCTCAAGTGCGTCTGGATTGTATCTGGCCAATCACTTTGTCTACAAGGAACGCACGATCCTTGGCCTGACCATCGATTCGCCCGATACTGCCAATCTCGCCAACACGAATGCCTTCAATAATGTCAATGACCACGCTGAGCTGTGTGCAGCGAAATGGGGCCGATACCCGAATTATTTCCTCGTAGACTACTATGAATCAGCCAGCGGCGGCGCCTTGCGCGTGGCAGCTTTACTCAACAATATTCAGTACAAAGAGATCGCCCTTGGCAACGGCAAGACCATCTCGGCCCTCAAGACCTTCTTTACGGGTCCTGATGGCATTCGCAACATTGGACTCGTCGCAGGCGGCGGTGCCTTGCTCATCATTGCCTTCTGGATCGTCTGCTGTTGCTGCTGCCGACGTCGCTCAAGACGCGCAAATCGATGCTCGCCGATGGATGATGTGCCTTGGGGATCAGGTATGTCCGGTGGCAGTCCCAAGCCGTATACGAGTACATTCCAAGCGTCCAAGCCGACGCTTCAAAAGAACGACAGCGGCATGGAATCACACGAATTGATGGAAAAGTCTGCGACGACCGTCACCACTTCGCCGACCCGTAAGCCAGTCGTTGCCTCGTCCTTTTCAGCTTTGCCTATGCGGAGCGCAGCAGGCGGTTACAACGCCGTGCCCAACACTTCGCCTGAAGCTCAACGACCGTTGCCGAGTCCGCCGCGCCGTGCAGCGCCGCCTTACAATGACTATGACGATGGCTCGCCCCAGCAGAGTCGTGGTGCAGGACATGCACAATCATACGGTCAGTTCAACCAGCCGCAGCGACGGACGAGCCCGCAGCGTGAACGTGGGCCTTTGCCTTTTGCACCGCGACCTAGTCCAGGCTCTTCACGACCGCCTGCTGAACATCATCATCACCAGGGTCCACAGCGTGGGCAGCGACCGCCGCAATTTGGACAGGGAGTGTATCGTCCGGCACAACAGCCACAGGCGTATCCGCCACAGCAGCCACGTCAGTATCCATCGATGCCGGGGTATGGCGCGCCGCCACGCATGCAGCGTCCGTTGCCGCCACCTGTGGATCCGTTCCTGCAACCTGGTCCACCACGAGAGTACGTGCGACCGCCACCGCCGCAGCAGCAACGAGAATGGAACGATTATCAACCCAGACAACCGGGTGGACCACCATATGGATACCGCTAATCATCTGCTTCGTCAGAGTAATTCAATAGTGCAAATTATGAAGAATGATGTGTATAGCGCAAAAGTAATCGTTTAGCAAGCTTCTTAGTCAATCAGTCAGTCAATTCATTATCAAGAGCTCTTGATGATTCCAATCTACATGATGGTATGTAATTGACTAAAACTTGAAGACCTGGTCCTTGGTGTAGCCAAGCTCTGCCAACAGACCGCCCAGCTCACCTTGGTCCTTGGGTGATTTCTTGTTGGCACATACGGCGGCGTAGAAGCCGGGTGGACCACAGACAAAGGCCTTGAAGTTCTTGGCATCAGGTCCCGGGAGGACCGTCTTGAGCAGGTCCTTGTTGATCCGGCCACCTTGGCCAGGCCAGTCGTTTGGCGCCTTTTCAAGAATGTAGAATGCCTTGAAACGTTCCGGGTGAAGTTGCTCGAGCTCTTCAAACTCGTGCTTGAGCAAGATGTCTTCGACCGTAATGTTGCAAGAGACAAGCACAATCTTTGTCTTGTCCTCGGGGTTCTTCATAATGGCCCGGATGAGCTGGTACATCGGGGTAATGCCCGTGCCGGCAGCAATGAGACCGACCGTCGAGTGCTTGTTGGCCTCATACTTGTACTTCTCGATAGGACCCTTGAACATGAGTCGCTGGTCCTTCTCCAACTCGCAAATGTGCGAAGACATGGGGCCGTTCGGGTACTTCTTCACCATCAGCTCGACATAGCCCTTGGCATCCTCATCGGAGATGGGCGTGTACGGTCGAATGGTCGGCTTCTCGTCATTTGGGCCCTGGTACTTGGTCAACAAGGCCGAAGCAACGTTGAGGCCAATGACGTGGTCTTCGCTCGGCAAGGCAAACTTGAGCGTCTTTGTGTTGTGGTTGACTTGCTTTGACTCAATCAACGGCAACGAGACCCACTCGTTCGGGTCGTTCAAGGCCTTGGGAGAAACGGCCGCCTTCTTTGAGAACCACTCTGCAGAGAGCGTGTTGTAGGCACCGGCGTAGTAGGCAAGCCCCGCAGCACCGGCGACCAGTGTGCTACCAAGCAGGAACTGGTTCGTGTTGGACTTTGGCCGGGCAGCGGAAGCAAACCCCCGGGCTCTTTGCTGAAACGCCGTTTTGAACATGATGTGGTTTGTATTAGCTCGACTTGTAGGATGCGTCCTGGTGATCACTCGTTACAAGTCCCTGTTCTTGCATGACGGCATCAGCGCGAGACGAGCAACGACACAATTGCATCAAGCAGTTGACAAGTGAGGAAAATTGGATTCAACAAGACGCGACAAGGTGTGCAGACTTGCAACTGATCAGGCAAAGTAAAGAGAAGAGATGAGCTTGTCATTGGCGCAAGGAGATCTTGTAACTGGGCTGCTCGCCTCAGCTTTGGGTGTAGAGCCCAAGGAGACTATTGAAGGCAAACTCAGCACGTTGACATTGGAAGACGGTGCCGCCGTCCAAGGCCCGAATACTGTTGCGACCGCGTTGGCGCAAAACGGAGATGGAGCGAGGATAGGACAGTCCCCGCTTGACCAGGCAGAAGTGCAGCAATGGCTTTCTTTCACGGCGTCGGGCGACCTGGCGAGCGACGAAAAGCTGCTCGAACTCAATACCTTTCTAGCCAACAAGGTCACCCTCGTCTCAGAGGACTGGACTGTTGCGGATCTGGCAGCTGTTGCGCGGCTACAACCTGTTGTCAAAGCAATGGAAGCCAAGAAGCGCAGTGTGTATTGTCATGTCACGCGCTACTTTGACCACATGCAACATCAAGAAGCTGTATCATCCTACAAAGGCTTTGAGCAGGTGGATATTGACCCGACCTTTGACAAGAGCGTCACGGTTGCCATTAAGCAAGGTGCCCCCAAGGAGGCTATTCCAAAGGAAGCATCCAAGGCAGAGCCCGCCACGACTGTTGCTGATGCCAAGCAAGCAAAGAAGGACAAGAAGGCCGCGAAACCAGCGCCAGCCAAAGCGGAGACTGTTCTCTCGCCTTCGCTTGTGTCATTCAAGGTTGGTTTGATTGAAGAAGCCAAGCTGCATCCCGACGCCGAATCGCTCTATGTATCTACTGTCAACCTTGGCGAGAGCGAACCCCGCACTGTCGTCTCGGGTCTCGTCAAGTACATTCCTCTGGATCAGATGCAAAAAAGACTTGTCGTCTGTGTTTGCAACCTCAAGCCAGCGGCGATGCGTGGCGTCAAGTCATCAGCGATGGTCTTGGCAGCCTCGCCCGCATTGGCAGATGGGCAAGAGAAGGACCGTGTCGAATTGGTCCAGCCGCCGGCGGGTTCGAAGCCTGGCGATGTCCTCCAGTTTGCTGGCTTTGAAGGTGAGCCCGAGGCGCAACTCAATCCCAAAAAGAAGATCTTTGAGGCGGTTCAAGTCGGCTTCACGACAGATGAGTCTCTGCAGGTCCTTTACAGAGACTCCAAGAGCGACAAGACCGGATTTCTAAGCAACAAGAATGGCGAGAGATGCAAGGTCGAGTCATTAGTAGGCGCTACCATTCGCTAGCTACACTAGATAGAAGATGCCTCCTGTCGCTTCTCAATGCCATAATTCTCGTCGACGATACC
This sequence comes from Protomyces inundatus, assembly GCA_003717165.1. Lineage (NCBI taxonomy): Eukaryota > Fungi > Ascomycota > Taphrinomycetes > Taphrinales > Protomycetaceae > Protomyces > Protomyces inundatus. The sequence continues at coordinate 17,620 of QXDR01000021.1, read as the reverse complement.
GCGCGCAAAGTCGCTGAACTTGAGCGGCCGATTGCCAAGCGTGTCTGCCAGGTTAGGCTGCATAAAGACGGCCAGCGTTTGCCGTGAGACACCTGGCACTTTGGAACCAACGACAAAGTGCGGGACAGCCTTGAGTGCGCGATTGGTTGTAATCTCGAGCGCTTGGCCAGTCTGAAAGGCGAGCGCATCACGAGGGATGTTGACCTTGACGGTCTCACCCTGACGATTGCGAATGTAGAGGCCCGAGGCAGGATCAGGACTCTTTGCAAGCTCCTGAATCCCTTCTGGGGTGCGAGCTGATGTTGTTCGTGCAGCTTCATCGACAAACATGGCCGACGTGAGGCCAGTCAGACATCCGTGGTCCAAGTGCTCACCACACCACGCCTCTTGTGTTCGCTTCATCTCCTCGGCCTTCTCTTCAGAGATGGCGTAGTAGTGCAGCAATCTCGCTTTGCAAGTCTTCGAGTTGGCCACCATGTCACCGAGGTAGCTCGCTTGATATCCGGCACTCTCGGGAAGCGCATGCTGAGCATAGGCATCGCAAGCTCGAGCCACGTCGCTACCGACCTGGACCATGAACTTTCCAAGCGATTCGACTGCATCTTGGAAACCCGGCAAGTCAGATGTCTCTGGCCATCGGTTCGGGCTCTCGTATTCCGGGAAGGCCTCACTTGCCTCGGTGTAGCGATGTGTGGGATTGACGTAGAAGGAACCTTTGAGCGTGTCAGGCTTGCCCATGAATGTTTCTTTGCCACGCGACCAACCAACCAGATATTTGCTCTCGGGCGACTCTAGTGCGGCGAGCTTCTCGACAGGCAATTTGCCCAGGAGCGCTGAAAAGGCGAGCGCCTGGTGACGCATGCGTGGGAAGTCTTCTGGTAGATCCTTCACGACAAGGATTCCCAGACAGTGTGGGTCTGAACCGAATGCCTCTTTCAATTGAGGAAAGAGTCCAGATAGCTTTTCTGGTGAAGCATTCTGGATGTCTTTATAGCTGATTGACACCGCAGAGCCTTGCTTTACAGAGGCCATAGGAGAAGACGCGTGTGTAGCAAGGGTCCGAGTCTTCAGCTTGTATGTCAATGCTTTGCGAAGAGTGACGGATGGAGACAAGGAAGAGCAGAGGAAGGTGGCAGTGTTTGCACAACGATACATTCACTCTCAGCAATAGGTAGTGCTCGTGATCCGGGGAAGCTAGGGCTTAAATCAATTGCATGTTGGGTGGTCACGCCGCAGATGGCCGACCCCAGACTGCGCATCTGAAGTTTCTGACCGGTCCGAAGCGCGTCGTCGGGAAGAGCCCTAAAAAAAAGAGGCCAGTGTATCAAAGTCGATCTGCACGCGGGTCCGCTCTCTCAATTGACAATGGGCTCATCAGTACTTCCAGCTACTAGCTCTGCAAAGGTCGATTACGGTCGGTTCTATACGCTCTTGATGACGATCATTGTGACTGCTGTTCTGTTCAGCGTGAGATTTAGAAAATCATCCGACTCGCCCGACTCGCCCGCCTCGCACAATTTGCTAATGCCGACATCGATATCGACGCGGCTCTCTACAATGAAAGCCTCAATGGTGCAGGCCAGATGAGCTTGGAGACAACGCAGACTAGCTTATGGCTTGCTTGAGTCATCTACGAGCTCATCTGGTTTTGATGAGGGTAAGAAACCTCGAGCGCGCGGCTCCAAGGCCCAGATCCGCCATTACAAGTGTATCACAACGCTGTGTGACGAACTATCTAGAACCGCTACTCTGAAGGCTTTCGAGTCTGATGCGGAATGTTCCTTTTCTGACAGCCCATTATCAAAATTTTGTCAATTCTTGTCGCTGAGCCGAGCATGAATGATTCAGGCTTTGCTGAATGCGGCCCGGCGCCTTCATGATTCGATCAGCTTGGCAGGTATATCTTTACGTGTCGACAAGAAGCACAGCAATGATGGCATACAAAATCTGATTTAATGAAATCGAGTGCCCGTGAGACGGCCTCTGAGATCAACCTCTTTGTGCTGAGCTGTCTCTTCAAGTGCGATTTTGACACAATGCCGCTTCAAACGGCCAGGAGCCTAGACAGACTCGAGCAGGACTAGAAATTGCCACGAGATGAGCAAAGACCAGATGATGATTACTCTTCGTGCTTTACCTCATTCGGAATCGCTCTGAAAGGGCGCTGGCGACATCTACGAATCTGAAAGTTTTTCTCGTTGTCTCGTGGCTTCTTGTCCTGATCTAGTTTGTGTTTGCTGACTGGCACAAGTGCGACCGTCACCGACCCTTCACGGCCCTTGTTGCCTCAACTCCTTGCGAATCGTGGAAATGAGCAGCGTTGACAAACAGAGTGGCTGTCCGTCTCCTCGATAATGATGTCCATTTGTTTGTGCGCATTCAGGAGGAACCACTCGCGATCGTCGCGCAGGTACATTGGTTCGTGCGAATAGCGACTCGCAAGATTAGATGCCCCTGAAGCCTGATTTCCTGAAATGATTCGACCCATCTGCTAACCACAATTCTGCATATCCTACCACTCCTACATCAGGACAGCAAGCGCTCTTTCCCCCTCTCTCTCTTTGAAGCCCAAGTTCTGACAGAAGGCCTGTGCTGACCTACATTACATTCTCTCAGGCGACCTCCACATTCACTCTGTCCAGCACACGATCCACCAATTGACTATTGTTTGCATCATGAATCTCCTGGCCATCAGTCTAATGTTTACATTCGCTGTCTCTGCGTTGCCGTTTCCGTTCATCCAAGTGCAGCAGACTGACAACGGCGAGCTCTTCGTTCTCGCCAAGGCTATTGACAAGACTGCCGGCATCCCGTCACAACACGAGTTGCAAAATACGAACGCAGGCCATGAGGCAACGCCCAGCAAGGAGGATGACCTCAAGTCAATTTGGACACCAAAGACGACTCAAGGCGTGATTCTTGATTATCACTTGACCACGGAATCTAACAAGGAATTTCATGATCTGCCCACGGGACCGCAACAGGGGCTGGAGCCCAAGAACCCTCATTCCTCGTCGCCTGCGGACCAGCCAGACACGTCGCTGCTGCCACCTACACTGCCAGGTCAGGTCGACAGCCCAGCGTCCATCCTGCCTGTGCCAGTCTCATTGACTAAAACGCCATCGGTGCAGCCTGATACGCCTGACCATCCCGCAACGGCAAACCTGCATGCTCGGCCCAAAATAAATGCTGGCCCAGGACAGACTGGTCCTTTCGACGAGGCGCCACCATCTCCTCCTCCGTCTCCACCTCCTCCTCCCCCTCCTCCTCCTGCGTCTCCTGCGACTGAGCCACACGACGTTCCTGTAATTGAGAAACCCAAAAAGGGTGACGAGAAACCAATCACTTCTGCCATGGGTGCGCCAGGTCTCCCTCAGTCAGTAAAGGCTACTCACTATGAGGGCAATTTGCATGGAGCTTGTGGCTCTGGTTTCTCGGTCCCACCTAATTTTGGAGCAATGGCGGTCGGCAACGAACAATTCGCTCAAGGTACCGCTTGCGGTGAATGCTTCCTTGCCACCTACGGTGACTTTACCAAAACGATTATGGCTGTCGATGAATGTCCGGAATGTAGCCTCTCGCACGACGACTTGTTTCAAAGCACCTGGGAAGAACTTGCGAAAGCAAATGGAGATCCCATGAATAAAGGCATACTGACAAACATCAAGATGGAAGCTGTCTCGTGTGGTTTTACCACCGGAGTGGTGATTGAATGGAAGCCAGGTTCTAATGAACAGTGGTGTGCCCTGGCTGTGCGTAATTCAAATGTTCCTGTTGTCAAGATGTCTGTGCAGCGGGCCGACACAAGTGACGCTCCTTGGATTGAGCTCGTCAAAAATAAGGCCATGGCTCACTTTGTGCCTCAAAACAATGCCGATCTTCCCGGCTCATCCTTCAACATCAGGCTTACATCGAGCATCTCCACCGAGATTGTACTGACCAACGTGAAGAGGCTCAGCAGCCAGCAAGCTACTGAAAATTTCTAAACCGTGGTCTATTGCAATATTGTTAAATTCTTTAGTCAGTAAGGCACTTGTGTATGCCCTTACTTGCGTCTACTTGCGTTCATAGGCTCGAATCATGGAGCATGCTATTAGAAAATCCTTCTCTTTTACACAAGTCGTTGAACATGGCCACTGATGCTCGTCAAGAGCACTTGCCGTTCAACAGCGTCACTGGGCTGCAGAGTGCCTGCGCGCGCTTGGTCAATCATCTCCTCATCGCTGTCATGCAAATCAGACTGCTGATTGCCCTTGGCTGCTAGCCACTCTTCTTCTGATTCAATGCACACAGAAAGCTGCTCCTTGTCGCTCGCAGAAAGCGTCCTGCTCAGCCAATTGTATTCCAAATCATCTCCCGTCTCGCCGTAAATGCGCCCCATAATTGCCTGCATCGCCCTGCGAATGCTATCGAAGCACGGATTCTTCGTTTGCGGCTGTTGTGGCAGTGACCGTAGACGCTTTGACATGTCAACGTAAAAGCTCGCCACCTCAGACGGCCTGGGAAGGCCAACAATTGTACCTGCAACGCAGCAGGTGTCGCTCAACTCAATGGTACCACGTCGACGCGCAGAGGCCGAGCTGCATAACGTTTGCCATCGTGATGCAAGAACTTCATGCGCATGTTGTTCGCAGGAAGCAAAAGACTGGAGGTCTCCACATGAGGTCGCGTGTTCATACTTGAGTCGGTGCAGAATATTTGGGGCGCTTGTCTTTTGAATGAGCATGCGATAGGCAAGCCAGCGAATCTCCAGCCATGAGCGCAGGGTAAAGGGGAGATTCGACCAATCCTCCGTCTTGCCGTACCAGGGAACATCGTCTAGCAAGGTTTGGCACGCTTTGTAGAGCACATTTTTTAGAGCAGGCGCACATTTGGCAAAGTCGACGCACACGCTCACGGCGAGCAAAGGTTCGAAGATGGAAGCACGGGCGTCGAGATAATCGATACAAGCTTCGCGAATGCTGTGGATCTTGTACCGAATAGCCAGCCTCAGTGCGTCCCTTACATTGTCCGCGTGTACGGCGCTAGTGAATTGCGGATAAAGAAAAGCGAAGAGCAGGTTGAGGTTGTCTTCGGTTTCGTCGATACTCATCCGTCGTGAGATAGCCCCGCGAGTACTCGTGATGCTGAGGGTATGCTTGTGTGGCGATGCTCGGCGCGTCGGGCCGAAGCTTGGTGGTGGTGATGGGATGCGGCGCTCGCTGATGACTGGTGAGCCAAAGCGTCGAGGACTCGCTTGGATCATGTCGCCCAAGACTGGCGAGGCTGCCGATAGTAAAGCGCTGTGAACTTTGTAGACCACCTTGTTTACACAAGTGATGTGCACATCAGCATCGTCAAAGGCAAAGACGGCCGATTGACGATCAGGTGACGCTGCTGTGAAGGAGCGCATCTGGTAGCAGCTCAGTGTAGCGGCCAGCTGGTGGGTATGAAGTCGACGAAGTTCGTGCGTCGACGCTGCCAAGGTGGAAAAGATCACAGCTTGATTTGAAGCGCGTGGCTTCCTTATAGTGTGGTGCGCTCAGACACTTTCTCGTCAAAGCGATCGCGCACTCCGGTGGAGCCTGTAGGTCCGTGAAGTACTCGCCTACCTAAGGCCAGGCCGGTCGAACCTTAAAGCATTCGGGCGACATCAACGAGCTAGGGAGGATTATCCAGCTGGTTAAGACTCTCAGACTCAGAGTCAGAGGTCTATGTTGCCGAAGCCGAGAGTCTGGCTCTGCAGTGGGACCAGAGCCTGTCAATTTGCAGGCTCTGCAGCTGAAGTCCTCATCAAGGTGGCATGCAGTTGCACAGTAACTTGCAGTGTCTTGCACTAGCCTGGCAACAAGCGCGACCGTCACGACGATGCCGCCTTTCCAGTTAGGCTAGTTTAGTGAGGTTGGTGCATCTGGAACAAGGTGATTGCAAATTCGACAACCCTGGAGACTCAGTGGAGAGCCCAGGCCCGACTCGGCCGATCCAGACCCAAAGTTTTGGAAGTGGGCACACGTGCAGGCTTATGGAACCCAGGGGTGGACCGGTCCATCCATGGACACTACCTAGCTAGTAGCTACTGTCTTAACCCATGGTAGCTTGATACGCTCGAGATCCGTGGTCGAGGCATATATCCATCGATGTCAAAACAAGACCCGACCTCAATTTTTCAAGTACAGCCTCCGATGCCGAGGTACCTTATAAACCTGCTTGACCGAGCGGGGATTGAATCTCGATGAAGCAGACGGCCCTGATCACAGCCAGATGAATAGCCAGCAGACCCGGCCCAGACTCATATGCATTCGATTGGGTGTTTGAGCACACATACGCACTCATCTTTCGCTGCTCGAGTTCGGCCTCGCGACTTGCGTGCACTGATATCGGTTGTACCCTGCGTTCGTGCCTGTATAGACTTGCGACCCTGGGCAAAATGATGGCCTATCCTGACGGCAACCCCCTATTACTTATGCGAGTGGATTCTCCCGGATCTGGTCGTTGATGATCAAGTTGTAAAGCTGCTTCCTTCAAATCGTGGCTTGTTAACGGTTCAGCTGCCTGGGGAGCCGGGACGTACCATCTGACTTCTGGCACTTCTGCGCTGTCGGCAGTAATCGCACCTTGGAATCTCGGGAGTTGGAAGTTGAAACCTTGGCAAATCGCGATCGCAGTGGTGCTCCGCAGTTTCGGGCAATCAGGGTGCATGTAGTCTTCTTGTCGACAAACAATCAATCAATGGCTTTCAAGGAGGTCCAACTGCGGAAACGCAAGCAGAAGGCAGATGCTATTGCTAAGGCTCAACGTTCTTTGCCTGCATCAACAGATGCTGCTTTGGATGCCTCCATCATCGCAAGTCCAGCGACGACTATTCTGGAACGGATTGCAGCCGGTCAGTGGACCTCATTGCAGGTGACACAGGCGTTCTGTAGGCAGGCGATCTCAGAAGATGCGCGACTCAATTTCATGACCGAGTGTCTGCTTTCCGAGGCGCTCGAGTCTGCAGCAGCACTTGATGTCGCATACAAAAAGACTGGCAAAGTAGTGGGCCCGCTCCACGGCTTACCGTGCTCGTTTAAGGACCAGTATGGTATCGTTGGTTATGACTCTACCGTGGGCATATCACTTTTCGCCGATAAGCCGGCCACTGAAGATGCCGTTATGGTGCAGCTCTTCAAAACCGCCGGCGGCGTCGTGCTCTTCAAGACCAATGTGCCGCAGACTATGATGACGCCGGAATGCACCAATCCAGTCTGGGGCATTACTGGAAACCCCGCCAACCCAGACTACACGCCGGGCGGTTCATCGGGTGGCGAGGGTGCCAGCGTCATGTCTAATAGTTCTGCTCTCGGCTTCGGCAGTGATATCGGCGGCTCCTTGCGTTTCCCGATGGCTTTCTGTGGCGGATACAGTCTGCGCATGTCGGAGCATCGTTTCCCAAAGCGAGGCGTGTTTGACATGTTTGAACACCACGAAGCGCCTACGATTGATGCTGTGTGCGGGCCAATGGCCAAGACGCTTGGCGATCTGACGTTTGTGACCAAATTTGTGCTACAGCAAGAGCCCTGGCGATTGGACAATAGCGTCTATCAGATTCCTTGGCGTACATTGGATGTCAAGCCGAAGTACAGCTTTGCATACTACAGCCGCGACACCTACAGCAACGCCTCGCCAGCGTGCATCCGTGCCGTAGACGAAGCTGTCGCTGCGTTGCGTGCACAAGGTCACACTTGTACAGAAATTGTACCGCCCAGTATGGAGGAGGCAACGCGCTTGTTTGTGGAACTCACCTCGGTGGATGGTGAAAAGGGCATGAAGCAGATTCTTGGTTCTGACCCGCAAGAGAAGAACGTTGCGTTGTCCCTGACGGTTCCGGGCTTGCCAGCTTTTGTGCGTCGGACGCTGGCGACGGTTGTCAAGTACTGGTACAAGGATGCGCAGTATCCGGCCTTGTTTGAAGCGATTGGACCTCATACGACGGACCAGATTTACCGCCTGACGCGCGAACGATCGCACTACAAGCAACGCTGGTTGGACGAGGTCTGGTATCAGGCGACTGGGGACAATGCAGACAAGCCGAAGTCACAGCGACAACAGACCTACGACGGAATCATTTGTCCCGTCTTTCCTCTGCCAGCTTTCAAGCACACACTCAGCAAGGAGATTTTGCCGATTGCCGTGTCGTGCTTCCTGTACAACTTGCTGGACTATAGTGCCGGCGTGGTGCCTGTCACCAAAGTAGATGCTCAGCTTGACGACCATACGAATGCGCAGCACTCGGCTCAGTATTGTGGCTCGTGGCGTGGCGTGTTTCACGAACTCATGTACAAGGGCATGTTTGGCGATGAGGCGGTCTATAATGCCAAGGAGATGGATGGCTTCAATGTCGCCGTGCAGGTGGTTGGTCAGCAGTTCGAGGAGGAAAAGGTGCTTGCGATGATGAAGATTGTGGATGATGCAGTCAAGAGCTCGCGAAAGGAGTAGACGCTTGGTAGTGAATTACTTGTACAAGTACAACACGTCTCTTTGCTCATCATACGTTAGTCGTGCACTTCTCGGATACGCTCACTGGCGCCCTGCAGCCTGCGCCGAATCTGCTCCCGTGTAAACCGCCACAGACTTAAAAAGACCTTGGCGCAGCCGACAAAGAGGACGGCAATAAAGGCAATTTCACCGAGACCAAGTCCTCGACCCTCTTCGCCGCGACGGCGGCGAGGATGAAACAGACGCATGCTGAATAGCCCGCCTGAGCCCATAAACGAGACGATGCCTAGGATGCCAATTGAGATGAGTCCTTCCGCGAAATGCCATACATCAACGCGGAAAATATCTGAAAACTTGCGCGGAACAGCAGGAATGAGTGCCGAGGTGGCGCTGAGCAAGTCTGCTCCGGCATCAAAGGGTGTGTAAAACCACCCAGAAAGCCAGCTAGACGAGTGGTAGAGCATAGACTCGGGCGGATAGAGCCACAGACCGAATTTGACAAAGAAGCCACCAAAAAACATGGCTAGGAAGAAGGCGAGGGCTGAAAAGAAGAGTGCTGTTGAAGGCGCTGCGAGCCAGTTGGCAACGTCTGTTCGATAGAATGAGTACTTGTACAGGCACTGGTCACATTGGTAGAATGAGCGTCGATTCGCTGAGGTCATGCGCCATTGATTCAAGCAGGCCTCGTGTATCCATTTGGCAGATCCTTTGCACTTGCAAGGCGAAATGAGTCGGTCTTCAGGTGTCTGTGGACTGAAGCAGATGCGACAAGTGCGTTCTTCTTCTACCGGTGCTGCAGGCTGTGGAGCCGGTATGTCTTGTGTCACGGTCGGCGTCGGCGCTCTTGGCTCTCGCTTTGGCCGCAGATGTTCGCGCTGCGGTCTGAATTGGGGATAAGGTGACCTGCTGTCGTCTGCCTCCTTCTCGTCCTCTGCCGCTGTTCGGGGTCGTAGATCTTCACGCGACGCACTTCCATGCGCATACGGCTGTCGTTTACGCTCGCCACCAAGCTCTGCAGCATTGAAAAGTTCCTGCTCTTCATCGCTCGTGTCTTGCAGAGTCGTATACTTGCTCAATGCATCTTCAGCCGCGTCCGGCTCATCGTGCGCACCCTTTGCGGGGATCACGGTGCCAGATCTGAAGTTGAAACGGGGGCCTTGTGCGTCTGCTGTGCTTGACTCACCGCGACTTGGCTCCTGCTCCTCTTCTGGCACCTGTTGCTTGTATCTGCGTGCTCTCAAGGCCCTGATCTCCTCCATGTCGCTTGTGAGTACTTGTAGCGCATACGACCTTACCTCCCTAGCTAGCGCTAGCTGACTGAAGTCGAGTCACGTGCATTTTGAAGAAATCGATCCGAAGACAACCACAACCCGGGAATATCCCCCCCTCCTGCTCTCTCTAGATCGTCTTCTCCTCTTGACTAGAGCATCTGATCCAGAGATATTCAAGCAAGAACAGCCAGAAGCATCATGTTTTCTATCCGGCGTACAGCAACACCCATTTTGAGGCAGTCTCTCCGGACTTATGCCGCCCAGGCCAACGTCCAGCCGCCCATCCAGTTATTTGGCGTCGACGGCACCTATGCCACGGCCCTCTACACCGCCGCAGCCAAGCAAGGATCTCTCGACAGCGTCACCTCGGCTCTTCAAAAGTTGACCCAGACACTGCAGGCCGATAAGAAGGTCGCCACCTTGATCGCCAACCCAACTCTCTCCCAGCAGGACAAACAGGTCATTGTTGACGTGCTCGCCAAGGCTGCCGGCGGTGACAAGGCGGTGCGCAACTTGCTCTCCGTCATGGCCGACAACAACCGTCTCGGCATGTTGCCCCAGATTGCTGAGGCCTACGGACAGCTCATCTCGGCCGGCAAGGGCGAGGTCGAGGTCACCATCACTTCGGCGGCACAACTCGACAGCAAGGTGCTCAAGCAGCTTGAGACGAGCATCGGCAAGTCCAAGTTTGCTGGTCAGGGCAAGAAGCTCAAGGTGCAAAACAAGATCAAGCCGGAGATCCTCGGTGGTCTCGTCGTGGAGATTGGCGACCGGACGATTGACCTCTCGGTTCAGAACAAAATCACAAAGCTCAACAAGATGTTGACCGATGCCATCTAGACTATAGCCTTTTCTTGTTTAGCATTGGACTTGATTATCATTGTGCTGTGTGTACTTGCATGCATGATGTCTACGACCGTGTATCCGTTTGTCTATGAGCTAGTCTTGCCCGGTGTCAAGACCGGCAATGCCTTCATGTTTTTGTAATTGCCCCAGTTGACATCCAAGTCGAGGATAATCTTGAGCGCATTACGCGATCGCAGGTATGGCAAAGGCGCCTGGCTCTGCAAGGCGCCACCTGTCACGGCACCAGTACCGTCACCGGCCTTGGCAGCCTGCTCAGCGGGATGCAGCGGGAACGACCGCTGCAAGAATTCATAGGCCGCCAGCGTGGCACCGAATTGCGGCGATGATCGCAGGATACGGGCAGGACCACCTTTGAAGAGCGCCTTGGGACCTTCCTCCTTAAGAATCGTGCTGAAGGCGTGGGTGATGCCGCGGTAGTGCGTATCGCCCTTGCGCGCCTCAACCTGCAAACGCGTCTTGATGACATCTGCCGGCGTTGTGAGGTATGCAGCAGGCATACCAGCAATAGCACCAGCCGTCAGCAGCTGCAGAATACCGAGCGACTTGGTCGGCGACTCGCCAAAGTAGTCCTTCTTGAGATGCGCATAGGTCGGAAAGTAGATGGCACTGAAGGGAATGTCTCGCATCAAACAGGCTGAAGCACCTTTGTACAAGCCCAGAAGACCGAGCGACTTGACAATCCAGAGTGCCGAGCGGCGCGGCACGCCCGTGACGCTTTTAGCGAGCTCGCCTTGCACCTGGAGTCGAATCTTGACAATTTCGAGTGGGTTGGTAAAGATGACTTGACATCCACCCGCCATACCACCGGCGAGAATCTCCCATGGCAACGTGATGCTGCCATCTGCACGCCGTGCACGACCGCGGATCAAGTCATTGACAGTCAGCTTGATGGCCTTTTCCGGTGCGACACCAATGAGTTGCGGACCGAGTCCGCTGTAGAGTCCCATGAATCCTTCATTCTTGATTACTTTTTTAAAACAGTCGAGCGAGTTTTTGTACAGTAGCTGGCCCACCACCTTGGATCGCTGGTTCTGCATTCGGGTCTTGACGAGGTCGATGGGATACACGACCGAGGCGCCGAAACCACCCGCAACAGCGCCCATGGCAAAGTGGTAGAGACCTTCGACCAAGTCTTTCAAAAAGGCTGACGGTTTCGCTTTTGCTTCCTGCGTCTTGTCGGAGGTTGATTTTGAGCCAAAGTCGCTGTATCGATCTTGCCATGAAGGGTCAAACACACGGTTGAAGTCTTCGAGACCAAGGCGTCCGGTGGGATTGTCGAGCCCAGCAAAGTGGAAAAGAATTTCCACCTCCATCGGCGTAAACAGGGCGTAGCGTGTCATGCGCGAGGCTTGAATCAGGAAATCCGTCTTTGTGATGCACCCGTCAGGCGACTTGCCCACTGCCACCCGCACAATGTTGTCCACCATGTCTGCTTCACGAATCAGATTTGAAAACGCCCGCACGGTCGAATAAGAGATTTTGGACGATTCGCCCAAATTGCATAGCGTTTGCAGATTCTCGAGCAAGTGATCCGACAGCTTGTGCGCCGCAGTGCGCTGGATGATGGTGGCAAACTCGTCTGGCTCAATGTAACCATTGTTGTCGCGATCAAAGTACTGAAAGGCCTGACGAACGCGCTCGCCTTGCAGACCGCGCAACATTTGAGCAAATTGCGTATAAGTCATCGTGTGTCGATTGCCAGGCTCGCCAACGTAGAGATTGCTCCATTTGGACTCCCAGTTGAACGGAATCGAGTCGGGGCCCTGGTTCTCCTTGAGGATCTTGGTGAAGATGTCATACTCGACTTTGCCTGTGCCTTCTACGTCAAACAAACGAAAGGCGATCTCATACTCGGCGTCCGGTTTCGCCAAGAGGTTTGTAAAGACAGTCCATTCGCCGAGTGTCAATTTGCCACGTCGTTGTCGGTCGGCGGCCTGAAAGAGGATTCCGTACTGTTCCCGCTTGATCTTGTGAAAATCCTCGTCCGGATTGGACTTGGTGATGGCGTCGATGAAGCCGTCCGGGTCTAGCCAACGGACACCTTGCTCATCTGGTGTTGAAGCAAACCGGTCAAACGTCCGCCTAGACTCGGCTGTGATGGATGGCGGCTGCTCGTGACCGACGAGGTTGTCTTTGACGGAGGCTGCTATTCCAGAGGCAGACATCTTGACGTCTTGGTACAAGGATGCAGATCTACAAGCAGATCGGAAGAGAAGGGCCTTGTCTTCTCCTCAATGTCGTCGTTCTCTCGGTCCTTGTTCTTTCCACAGAACAGAATTTGCACGCGCGCCCGCCTCCGCCTCCCCCAGACATTCTCTTGCAATCTCTAGATCTTACGCTCACGCAACAATTGCAGCGATAGCTATAGCTAAGCTTGCAATGGCTCTTCACTTGGCTAGCGACTTGAACAGGCTAGCTGGATGATTTATCCCAAACGTTTAGTATCCAATGCATGAACACTGAAGACCCATTCAGGTGTAGCGCGGAGCGCTGAAATGCGGCAGCTTTGCGGCTAGCTGCAGTGCACCTCCGATACCATTTTTAAGCGGACCTTCTTGCGATAAACACACACTTGTCTTGGCGTCGTTTTCTCCTCATTCAAGGATGGACTTTGTTCGCCGGAAAGGGCGGCCGCGGAATGACCCCGGATGTTTGTCGCTCACGATGCTGATCAGCCGCGGAATAATTCTCTAGCCTGTTGGTTGCCCCTGAATGCTCACACTTTCTTTCAAAAGGCGTCGTGTCTGCCGGCGAGTGATCACCCTTTACAACAGCCAGCAGAAGTTTAGGTTTAGTCGAAGAATATCCCAGGCCAGTCAAGTATGCTTGGAAACCAGATTGTGAGCTCGATCGCCAAAATTACGGCTGTCTTCATCATTGCTTTGATCAGCAAGTCGGTCTGTGGTGAGACCAACTTGCAGAACTTCCCTCCTCGAGTCCTGCAATGCTATCTTTCTTCTGGGCACCGGCACCCACTCTCGTTAGTTCCAACATTCTTTAGTGAGACGGCGCTGAAACTGTTGAATGATCCAAAAGGTCAGGTGATATGGAACCCCTCAAGTGCTTCTCCAGATCTCCCTACCTCTTGCATAAGCCAGTACCCGGGCCCTGATCACGTACACTATTCGGTAATGAGAAGAATTTCCCCAGTCTGTGAACTGAGCATGGCTGACGTCAAGTGGTCCTTTTATTACAACATAGTCATGCCGCACCAACGAGAAGCGTCATCCCAAAAATTTACCCTGTTCAAGGCGATCCGAGTGTCAGATCAAACTGCGGTTGGCAATAAGCCGTGTTCAATCAATTGATCACCAGCGCAATCGCTCACGACTTTTGAAGCGTCTACGGATCAAGGCACTAACAAAACCTTTCAGTGCAATTCAACGCGCCATAAGCATCGCGCAATCGATACACAATCAGGACCACCTTTAAGCTTACTCAAGCTCTACAAATATTTACCATCTACGTACTCTAGAATGGCTTCATGATTAATCTTCTTTTCCGCATCGCCTTGACAAGGGCTCGATCACGGCGCGCGGATGACGCAAGGCAGTGGGTGGTCACGTGCACTACCGCGGTCGGCCATTGTTACGCCGTGGCAGAGCAACATTCCTTCACTGTGCCTGCTAAAACTTAATAATTTGCAACTGCTGTTCCTTACAGACATGCAGCTGATGAAGACGACCTCACGTTTTTGCAGCTCTACGTCGACGCCGATCAAAAGGACAGGATGTGACTGTAATATCAACCAAGGTACGCTTGGCCACAAATATTTGTCACTATCTGTGCTTTTCCCTGCAGCGAGGATTTTTTGTTCAAGTTATTTAAAGATACAGCCATCTGCTCTGCTCTAAAATCGTGTGTCAACAGCGCTTCTTGACCAGGAAAGCAAAGCATTTGCCGCCGAAAATCAAAGCATGTTCGGGCCATCCGCCATTAAGTTCACCTTGCGATATGTGGTCATGTCGATCCTCGCACTAGCCATAGGCAGAACTGTTGTTTCTGCTGCCTCATTCACGCTCCCAAAAGAATCTTTCCCAAAGAGTCATTTGAAATGCGCTGTGGACGATCGAGAGCTTGTGCTCAATTTGAAGCAAGTTGCACAGGGAGCCCTAGATGCCATGAAAGATCCAAACCACTTGAATGTCTGGACCAAAGCGAATATTGAAAGTCCCGTGCTCCCAATCCTGATCTGCGGCAAAATGCTTAGCCAGGGCTATAACATTTACTTCGTAAGGAGTTTGTTTCGTGGATCTTGTCTCAGCTGTGGCTAACAATTGCAATCAAGTGGTCTTTTAAATACACTTACAAGTCGCCCGCACCGCATACTCGGGACCTTCCCAGCACTCGCACATTGGTTTTGTACATGGCAACTAAAGCATCAGTCAGTACAGAGGCCGATGATCGCTTGATTTGTGGCATCACAATCATCGAGTCTGGCGATGAAAACCTCTGTGTTGGAGACTATGGCCCATAAGCGCTCTAATTTGCATTCGACCAAATATCAGAGCTGTTGCTGAAACCTTTCGCACTCTCATTTGCAGCCGTAGTGTTCGACTTTTTCTAGCGTTGCGCAGCTCAGTCTCATTCAAGCTACGAGAAACGGCTTGACAACTTTATGGTTCATCTTAGTTTCAAAATTCATCCTTGATAAAGAGTTTATCACGGCATGCGCAGGATGTTTATATAGTGAAGCTGTAGTGAGTGGCTACAGGCCATTGCTTTCGACACAGCTGCCGTGGAACAATCTTCCTAAACCTATAGCTCCGGTGCGTTTATGAGAGCTGCTCAAGTTACTGGCTCTTTGGACTCCATATGCATATGCATGTACTGCTGTACTTGCAGAGACAACTCCGCATAACTACCGCGTCTATCGCTCTAAAGCTGTGTTTCTGCAGACAACTGGAAGCTCTGACTTGATCTTTAATCGCTGCTACGAGCTATCATTATCATTTCACTGCTCATCGAGGAACATAACTGCTCGCAGCTGCAGTACATTACATCTGCAAATATTCGTCACTTAGCTAGAAAGCGGCTATGCAACCATCCCGCTCAAAGGCATTGATGTTCCGTTCTACTCGTCTTTCCTGCGCAACGGTGTCAAAACTTTTGGGCATTCCTTGCAAAGAAGATCCCCAAGAACCAAGTTAATCCTGCTCTGCTCGTCAACAGCTACATTCCAAATGTCACGGCGAAACCTTTCGCTCTTACCAAGGAGTACGTTCAGGGATGTTACGATCTCACTGGATCTCCGAGACTCAAGGAGATTAGCAAGCACTGGCGATCATAGACTTTTGATATATCTTGACATAAATTGCAGACTCAGCTATAGACATGATTGACACTAGCTTGAACATGAATCAAAATGTGTACGAAAGGCATGAAGCCCGGCTGAGATAAATCAGAGCTAGGTGTAGATCGGCGTAGGCGCCCATGCAAAGTTTGAGGCGTCCGCAATCTACTCCTTACCGCCTCCGTTTGCAAAATTGACAGTTCGTCAAATTACAGCCAGGCCCAAAGCCCGGCAAACGCGGTACAGCTACCATCTGCTTGTCGCTGACCAAAATTTCCCCGGCCAGAATAACCCCTCAGCGTCCCAATAATAAGCTGCCAGACCGCTCGAGCAGCGCGGCAGCTTTGCATTTATATTTCCACAACATCAGATCCTATCAGGGGAAACTTTTACTCGATTACCTTGCACATCTGCAGGCCTG
This sequence comes from Protomyces inundatus, assembly GCA_003717165.1. Classification (NCBI taxonomy): domain Eukaryota; kingdom Fungi; phylum Ascomycota; class Taphrinomycetes; order Taphrinales; family Protomycetaceae; genus Protomyces; species Protomyces inundatus. The sequence continues at coordinate 1,314 of QXDR01000021.1, read as the reverse complement.
CAACTGTAGTAAGTGTACCAACAACACAAGTGTCCTAAAGGGTTCAAACGATATGAGCCGATGTCGTCTTGCTAAATGAGGAATAGCACCAACACGTTCTCTAGCTCTCATTCACTCATCAGATTTGTCAGGGGTCACCCTCGGAGCTACCTCGGCCGGTTCTTCTTGTTTGTTGGAGGCAGTCTTATCTCGCACTCGCGGATTTTCTCACTTGGCTCAAAACTTCCGAGTTCCAGAATTTTACCGATCGGACTCATGTTCCGTGACAAGACTTGTGTGTTTGAGTCGTTCTCGCCTCATGGAGTGATGAGCTATATTCGCGATCGCCGCAAAGCGCGGCGCAACTCCAGATCTTGTCGTGTATCACTTCACTAAAATTGATCAACTTGCGGATATGCAGCCCGTTTGATCGGTTGCTGACTAATTCTCCAATCGCCGTCACGCTGCGCAGCTGGCACGCCTGGATGTTTCGATTTCAACTTAAAAAGGGTGCTCCCCATCGGCGATCGTTGATGCATTAACAAATCAACCAGCCAATATCCAGGCCTATAGCTAGTTCCAATAATATCCCAGGCCAATTAAGTGTGTACGGGATCTACATGTCCAGCTCTTTAGTCAAAATTGCGACTGTCGCAATCAGCGTTTTGGTCAGCAAGTCGATCTCCGTTGTGCCAGACTTACCAGCTAATTTTCCTCCACGACGTGTTGTATGCTATCTTTCTCCCGGATACGCCAACATGCTCACATTCGATCCAAATCTGTTTGGTGATGCAGCGCATGCTGCAATGAATGCCCAGACGCTGAAACCAGTTTGGGCTGTCGCAGCTAGCTCCCCCAATCTCCCCCTATATTGTCAAGGCCAGTATCCAACAGGCAATGGTTACAACAACTATTATTCGGTACTGAACAGATGGTCCCTTCTGTGCACTGAGCATGGCTGACGTCAGATGGTCTTCGTTTACAACTTAATCCTGCCACATCGCCGAGAGACTTCACCTGTTACGTTCACACTGAATAAGGCAGCGACACGATTCGATCGATCAGGGTATTTTTGTGGTGTCACAATGCTCTGGTCGGATGGAATTAAGCGATGCGACATTATTTGATTGTAATCCCGACTGGCTGAATATCGATAGCTATACCTCTTAAGCAACAGAAACAGTACTTCAACTAACTAGCTAAGATAAGGGCGGCGGGCGGCTCTTATGATATAGCCGTCAGGGGCATGCCACCCTGTGACTGCTCTCGTGGCCGAACGTCTCACGGGTGTCACGCCTTGAGCACCCTCAACACTCCACCTAGCCCAAGGCCAGG
>QXDR01000020.1:0-28002 GCA_003717165.1 Protomyces inundatus | reverse complement strand
GCCGGGTTGAACCAGGCGCCTTTACCCCAGGCGACGCCGTCATCAAGCTGAGCGCTTGAATCATACTCGGGTTCAGTTCCATACTCGAAAACTGTTTTGATGCTTGTGCTTGGGGACACAGACAGATTGGCGTTCAATTCGCAAGAGACTTTGACCAAGCGCTTCACCTTGAAGGCCGAGCTCTTGAGGCGTTCAAACCCTGACTTTTCCGCTTGCAAGACTCGTCCACCATCGCCAGGTTTCTCCTTTTTGTCGCTTGCTCGGTCTCCAGACTTGCCAGAAGGCAGATGGAAGAAGTTGCCAAGACCTCGCTTGCCGCCCTTACCGATACCTTGCCCGCCGTCTTTGCCGACACCTTGCTCACCTTCTTTGCCGACACCTTGCTCACCGTCTTCGCCGACACCTTGCTCACCGCCTTTGCCGACACCTCGGTTGCCGTCCTCGCCACTGCTGCCATCGCTGTCAAGTGGCTTCAACAATGCACGCACCGTGATAGTTTCTGATAGGATCCGCCAATTGACAGGACTGTCGCAGAGCGAGTTGAGATTGACATCTGACTCACCGGGCCGCACGCGCAATTCATCCTCTGACAAGCCTGAGGTAGCGAGGGACTTGGCAGACCAGTGTACGTCGTTGCTCTTGTCGAACAGGTCGTCGACGTCTATGGAGGATGGTGTTGACGCTGGCTGGGCAAGCGGTGCGTCTGCAAGACACCAGGACGTGGAGGTGTGCGGTGCTAGCTGTGCGCGAGGGCGCGATCCCTTGCTCATGCGCAAGCGCGAGCACTGAGCGAGAATGCGATTCTCGGGCGTGTACGGCTACAGCGCGCTCCAAGACTTGCACGAGCGAAGCGCAAGATGCAGGAAAGAGAGAAAGAGAGTGAGTGACTGAATGCCTGATTAAGAGAAACAGACATAGTCAAAGAAGGACGGAATGTGTTTGCAAAGGTGCAGGTTGTAGAGGAGGAGAGCGTACAAATCGTTGCAGATGTGATGCACATGCTACTCGCATTAGACAGACGTCGACATTGGACGGTGCAAAGACAATGAGAGCCTCAGAGGTGCACAAGTAGTAATGAGCAACAGCGTAGATGACTGGAGCACCACCTGCTTCCTCGAGGCTTCGTGCGATTCGGCATTGATCATTGAGTGAGAAAGTGCATGACTACAACAGGTTCGCAAACGCTACAAGTGAGGCTCGATGCAAGGGTCAATAGAAAAGGGGCAGAGCCAGTGACACGCCAGCGGTCCTGCCATGGCCATGCACCTCTGGCAGTACATGCGTCGCGGCCGATGCTGCTCTTTCGCCGAAAGCACACAGCAAATCAAGGTCTTTTGCGTCTGCGACAGCGGCGCCGCGACGAGTGAGATGGAACGCGAACGTGCTGCATAGCTGGTCACCTAGCTTTGTCGGGTTTTGTGCCGTTGCTGCGTCTAGAGCTAGGCGAGACTGATAAATCTTTGAGGCTGGAGACCCTCGTCGGATGTCTGCCTGAGACCCTGGCGAATCGCAAGATCGGTGCCCTCGCCAACTATTCGGTTGATGCTGATGCTCGGCTGCTAACCTAGCAGGATACATCGCCATTGATGTCGTCTGCCAAGTGGCTTCCACAGTCCTCACATCGCGCAAGCCTTGGACAGAAGGCGGTGGTTTGTTAAGTTGCCGCCCAGCGAGTCAAAGTTGACAACCGATAAGCCAAGCCGCACAAGAAGTTCATCCTCGGTGTTGAGAGCATCCAATCCTCTTCAATGCCTAAAAGACGAGAGCACGCTTGACGCCTTTGTAATCAACAAGAGCGCCGATGAGGCAGCTAGCAAAGTTGACAGCCAAGCCACTGCCGAAGACGACAAGAGAGGAGTCGTCGATGCTGCTGGATTGTCAAGGGATGAGCTGCGCGTGCGGCTTGGTCAATTCCGATGTCAACCTCAACTCGCTAGGCGACAGTCCAGTCAATGACCGGATCCTATCAAAAGCTATCACGGTGCATGCACTGTTGAAGCCACTTGAAAGCGACGACAGCAGTGGCGAGGCATCTGTCAAGGTCAGCAGTCGAGCAATCGTCAAAGATGCCCACAGAGGAGTCGGGACGGACACCAATCTGGCAGCCTCCTCCAGGCTCGTAGGATGTATGCGGATCGAGCAGGCGACAACAAGAAGACGACCAGTTGTGGTGGACAAGTCATACTGGCAGGAGTTTGCTAAATGTCCGTCATTCACGGTGGGTAAGCGAATCGGTATGGTCAGCCACGAGCATTTATCAGAGGCAAGACTAGTGCGTCAGACACCTGATGCGACTCGTTCTTTTTGTCAGCGACAGGGGTTGTCGGATATGAATTTTGAGTGCAACCAGTAGGACAGTGGGCAGCAGCTGATGAGAGGTTGACGAAAGCTTGAACCGAGAACATTTGCATGAGCTACTGTTTCGAGATTAGAGCTTGCGAGGTGTAAGGCAACACACGAAGGAAGAAAAGGCAGTGAGAAGCGCACCTTATGGGCAGACCAACTGGTGCAGGCGCAAGAACAGGGCAATGTGTGGGATAGCCCGTGCTGCCAGGCAGAAGAGTACGCCCTCTAGCTTGCCCTAGTACGTATACTTTGGTATTCAGCGCTCAAGATGCTTGCTAATCAGACTCATCCGGCAAGACAGTTGAGCCGCGCACGCTAGAGGGTTGATGTCGTCGGGCTGGTCGGCGAATCCGAATCACGTGACTTGATCGACCATTGTACCTTCTTATCACGTGCTAGAACTTATCGCCCGTTGCATGCCTCGATCTGATTGGCCAGCTGCATCAATCAGGCACGAAATCACGACGACCGAGATGGATGACATGCATGTTCAGTGTTCACACACGATTGGGTCAGTCAACGCTTCGACGAGCTTCCACCGTCTATAAAGAGGCCCTTGTCCTATTCTCAAAACCTGCTTCCTCACCTTTATGGGATCGTGTCTTTCAAAGCCCGTCACCGAACAACCCGTCGTCGCAAAGAAGTCCGAACCCGTCGTTCCAGTCGCTGCTACATCCACCACACCCGCGGCTATTACCACTACCACTACCACAACCACCGCTACACCTACACAAACAACCACTTCAACAGCAGCAAACATGTCTGAACAATCCGTTGCCATCATCATTTACTCCATGTACGGCCACATCTTGAAGCTGGCCGAGGCCGAGAAGAAGGGTGTTGAGGCCGCCGGTGGCCGCGCCGTCATCTACCAGGTCCAGGAAACGCTCCCCCAGGAGGTCTTGGCCAAGATGCATGCTCCTCCCAAGGGAGATTTCCCCGTCGCTACACCCGAGACGCTGACGCAGCACACGGCCTTCTTGTTTGGCGTGCCGACACGTTACGGCAACATGCCGGCTCAGTTCAAGACTTTTTGGGATGCCACAGGCCAGCTTTGGGCTTCCGGTGCGCTTGACGGTAAAGTCGCCGGTGTCTTTGTATCGACGGCTGGTCTGGGTGGTGGCCAAGAGACGACGGCTTTGCAGTTCATCTCGACCTTGACACACCATGGGATTGCGTTTTTGCCCCTCGGTTACAAGCACACGTTTGCCGATGCTAGCAGCTTGAGTGAGGTGCATGGTGGTTCGGCTTGGGGTGCTGGTACCGTGACAAACGGCGATGGCTCGCGTATGCCATCCGAGTTGGAGTTGCGTATGGCAGAGACGCAGGGTCGTGTCTTTTATGAAAAGACGCGCAAGTTTTAGGCAAGCCTTAGATCTATAGTATAGCCTACCCTAGTTGAATCAATGACAGCACCCAGAGCAAGAGCAAGACATGCAATCAGTCAAAACAAGAGTGAGAGACAGAGCGTGCGCGGAATGGAATGAATATGGATATCTAGTGCTTGCAATGCGTATACCACTCCTAACCTTAAATCAAGTCGGCGATGTTCATAGGCATCTCCTGAATCTCAGTCGAGTAAAAGGCCTCAATGTCGCGCATCATGGTCAAGTCCTCGGTACAGATAAAGTTGATCGACACACCCTTGCGTCCGAAACGACCACCACGGCCGATACGGTGAATGTAGTTTTCACGGTTCGAGGGCAAGTCGTAGTTGATGACGAGCGAGACTTGCTGGACGTCGATGCCACGAGCGAGCAAGTCGGTCGTAATGAGGACACGTGACGAGCCGGAACGGAACTCCTTCATGATGACATCACGCTGACCTTGGTCCATGTCGCCGTGCATGGCACTGACGGTAAAGTCACGCGAGGTGAGTTTGTCGGTGAGCCAGTCGACCTTTCTGCGCGTGTTGCAAAAGATGACGGCTTGCGTGATCGTGACCGTCTCGTACAAGTCGCAAAGCGTGTCGAGCTTCCAATCCTCCTTCTCAACCGAAATGTAGAATTGCTTGATACCTTCGAGCGTCAACTCGTCCTTCTTGACGAGAATCCGGATAGGCTCGCGCATAAACTTCTCAGTCACCTCGAGCACATCCTGCGGCATGGTGGCCGAAAGCAAGACAGCCTGGGTCGTAGGCGGCAAGAGCTGGAAAATGTCGTGAATCTGCTCCTTGAAACCACGCGAAAGCATCTCGTCGGCTTCGTCAAGCACAAACATCTTGACGTGGTCCGTCTTGAGCGCACGACGCTGGATCATGTCGTGCACACGGCCAGGGGTACCGACAATGACGTGCGGGCCAGCCTGGAGTGCCTTCATGTCGTCGCGCACGTTGGTACCACCAATACAGGCGTGGCACTCAATCTCCATGAAATCACCAATGGCAATCAACACTTTTTGAATCTGTTGGGCCAACTCGCGCGTAGGTGCCAGGATGAGCGCCTGCGTCTGCTTGAGCGAGACATCGAGCTTTTGCAACACCGAAATGGAAAAAGTGGCGGTCTTGCCGGTACCGGACTGCGCCTGCGCAATCACATCGTGGCCCTTGATGACGGGCTTGATGGCGCGTGCCTGAATGGCACTTGGGCGCTCGAAACCATAGGCGTAAATGCCACGGAGCAACTTGCTCTCGAGCTCCATGTCGTCGAATGAGTCCACGACTTCATCCCAGTTTGATTCCTGTCAATGTCAGCATGGTGAAGAGAGCATAGCGCATAGAGAGCATTGAACCACATACAATAAGTTGCTCAGGAGCGTCCTGAAGTCCTTCCGACATGATGTCTTTGTGGGAGCAACTAGGCCGACGTCGCCCCAGAAAGTTTTCTGCGTGACGAATGGACCCTAACCCTGGATATCAGCCTAACCCCAGCATCCAACCTTCTTTTCCTTCTTTAGCTGCGGTTGACGCGCTGTGACTGCTCTCTCTCGCTATAGCCAGAACCTGGACTTCGTGATAGTTATTGCTGCATGGCCACAGACTGGACACTCAGGCCTCATCCAAATGGCATCAGGCCAGCTGGCAACTATGCCGCAAGAGGTCAGGATGCATCACGGCTCGCTCAATTGCCTGAAGAATTGCTCTTGCTACTCTATTCTATGCTCGACACGGCTACGCTTGTAAGGCTCTGTCACACAGCCAAGCTTTTCTATGCCTATTCGCTTTCAGAGGAGCTCTGGAAGGACCGCTATGTAGCAGAAGATAGAGACGATGATTGGCGCGGCTCTTGGCGGAGTACGTGCCTTCACTGCAGGTCGGATGTCCAAGTCGACTGCTCATCAGATGTCCTCTTTACCCCCTTTGCCAATGCTCAACTCGACCTGTCGCGCTATCTGCCCAACAAACGCTCGCGTCAGATTGCAAGACACAAGGACATGACGCTTGAAGGTTTCAAGACACATCAGCATGCGCCGTTCATCTTGACGGACGCCATTAAACGATGGCCGGCCCTCAAGTGGTCGTGCGAAAGCCTGCTGTGCGACTTTAGCAACACACGCTTCCGAGCTGAATGTGTCGACTGGCCACTTGAACGCTACGTGCGATATATGCGTGACAATCAAGACGAGTCGCCCTTGTACCTCTTTGACGCGCGGTTTGGCGAAAAGACAGTTTCAGACGGTAAAAGTCTCGCTGCTGATTATACGCTTCCTGCTTGCTTTGCCGAAGATGCGTTTAGTTTGCTTGCAGACGACCGGCCGGATCATCGCTGGCTCATCCTTGGACCGGCCAACAGCGGCTCAACCTTTCACAAAGACCCAAACGGTACCTGTGCCTGGAACGCCGTCTTGTCGAGCAGTCGCCACCTCGGCAAATACTGGATCATGTTTCCACCGCGTGTCACACCGCCGGGCGTCTTTGTCTCGGATGACGAAAGTGAAGTCACCTCGCCATTGTCGATTGCGGAATGGCTTCAGGGGTTTCATGCTGCCGCGCGTCAAATGCCAGACATGCGCGAAGGTGTTTGTGCACCTGGCGAGATCTTGTATGTGCCAAGCGGCTGGTGGCATCTCGTCGTCAATTTGGATGAATGTCTCGCCTTGACACAAAACTTCGTGCCGCGCGGGTATATCGGTGCCGTCTTGCTCTTTCTCAGAGACAAGCCGGACCAGGTATCTGGCTTTCACGGCTCAGGGCGATCCTTGGTTGAAGTGTTTCTCGAGCAAGCGCGCAAGGCGTTTCCAGAAGAGGTGGCGGCTTTTGAGCAAGGTGAACAGGGCGTTTGGCAAGCGCTCAAGGTAAAGTCGCAGGCCGATAGTGCAGCTGCTTTTTCATTTGGATTCGCGAGTGATGGCAGTGAGGACGAGTCGGAGTGATAGCCCTTTCTCTTCATAGTCAGCCACAGAGATAGAGAATCATGATGTATTTGGCTGACATGGATGTGGGTGCCATCTGACCTTTTTAATGAAGCAGACATCGCCACTCTCGATCTACAGCTGTCCCAAGACAACCATACAATGGCCAAAAGCAAAAAAGCTGAAGTGACCAAGGTTGTCTTTCCTACCATAGCCTCCCGCTCTGATGCGTACAAGGAACAGATGCACACGCATGAGCTGCTAGAAGATCAGATCTTACTCGTCAACAACTTGTTTGTTCCATCTGTTCGACAGCTCTTCAAACGATTCTTTGAGACGACGATTGCGCCCAAGCTTTCTCAGCCGGTTGCACCAAAGCGGGGTGAAGCTACAAGAACAAATGAACGCTTCTCACAGCACGATGAAGTTTTTGCACAGCATCTGTTTGCAGTTTCTGGCTTGGCTGACTTGCCTGAAGTGAATGCACTCTCGCCCGGGCGACTGGTTGGGTTGAATCCAAATATTCGCATCTATCGATATCAACAGGGTGCTTTCTTTGGTCCGCATTACGATGATCATGTCAAAGAGACTGTTGCTGGACAATCGTGTGTCTCTGAATGGACACTGCTCATCTACCTCTGTGAGAATTTGGTTGGCGGAGAAACGCGTTTTCATCTAGGCAAGGGCGAGATGCTTGTGCCGCCGGCTGAAGACGGCATGGCTCTATTGCATCGACACGGTCGAGACTGGTTTGTCCATCTACCAACTTAAATTATACTGACGACAGTCTTTTACACGAAGGTATGCCCGTCAAGCAAGGCGTCAAATGGGTTCTACGCACCGACTTGATGTTTGCGCTATAAAGGCACCGTTTTGACCGTCATGGCCGATAAGTTGTTCTCAACGGCAAGCAACTTGTCGAGCATGCCGACAATCACCTTGTCCAGCTCTTCCACGACGGCATCGGCATCGTCATTCGCAAGGACAGCAAGATTGAGCGGTTCAAGTGGCTGAATCGTCTCCACCTTGCCATTCACAACCGGCTGCAAACGCGGCAATGCAGGTGCTTTAGCCACCGTCGGCGTCGTGGCTGCTGCACCAGGTCCATTCGCCGTCATAGACATCGTCGACCGTGCCGGCGAAGGGAACGGCAAATCACTACCGTTACGAAGCAATGCGCCACCATTCGTCGCCGTCGTTGCCAACACAAGGTTGGATGGCCGTCGCACATGCATGCCTTCCCGTTTGCCAGTTTGCGAGGCGAGGCCCGTCTCGGGTCTCGGCGGCAGGACGTGGCGTGGCATGAGGTCTGGCAAGGATTGTGAAGAGCTGTTGGCGAGGAGGGGCAGCGGCAGGGGCCGTCCGCTTGGTAAGCGCGAGGGCGACCCTGTGGGTGTCAGTGTCGGTGCTGTACGAACGGGCGAAGTCTGGCGCGAGGAAGGGCCAATGGTCGAGGTGAAAGAACTCGCTGAATCTTGTCGGATGGGTTTCGGTAAGGGTTCTCGGCCGGTTGAGAGGGCGGGACTTTGTTCGGATTGAAGGACGGGTAGGCTGACAGTTGAGGCGGTTGTCAGGGACGTGGCATTCATGGCTGGCATCTCAATGAGTGGCGTCTCGGCGACGGGTGTATCGGGCGGGTTGTCTGTAGCAGCAGCAGGCGTCTCGCCAAACAGTTTGAGTAGCGGATGATCGAGGTTGCGCTGCTCTTCGCGCGTCGCCGGCTTGATGGTCTTGAGCAAGTCTTCGGTGGCAAGAGCCGATTGCTCCCACGTCATCTCTAGCCGCGGCGGCATCATGGGCTTGCGTGCTGTGCCAAAATCCCAACCGTCTTGACCATTGCCCATATCATCATCAAGTCCGAATTTGCCATCAAATTCGTCATCGCCGAGATCGCCTTGTACAGCAATCGATTGTCGGACACCGCCGGAGCGTCGCCATGCTTCGTATCGTGCCACAAGCTCTTTCAAAATACTGGTGGGTATCTTTATTGTCTGCTTCATGGCTTTGAGTTTCAGCAGCTCAGAAGCCGGCAAGCGCTCTTCGGGCTTTTCGCACAAGCAAGCGGCGATAAACTCTTTGAGCGCTGGCGAGTATTGCGGACCTTCTAGGCGCGGCGGTTGCGAACGCGGAATCAGAAAGATGGCACGCATGGGCTCCTGGTTTGAATGCGGCGGGTTGCCGGTGGCGATTTCGTAAATAGTAATGCCAAGACTCCAAATGTCAGCCTTGTAGTTGTAGCTGAGGCCATCCGAGATCACCTCTGGTGCCATCCAGTACGGTGTACCAACAAACGTGTTGCGTTTGAAGTGGTTGGCGGCAAGCTGTGCCGCGACGCCAAAATCGCATAGCTGGACGCGGCCGTCGTTGGTGACAAGAATGTTGGCCGCCTTCAAGTCGCGGTGAATCATGTGCGACTTGTGGATATAGACAAGGGCTGCGAGGACTTCCCGGACAATAATGACAATAAATTTTTCTTCAATGCGACCGCACTTCATGAGTGTGCGTATAGACCCGCCTTCGCAGTAGTCCATGATGATCCATAGCCGCGTACCATTCAAGAAGCTGCCATGGTACTTGACGACATTTTGTGCGTCGCCAGCTTTCAGTGACTGCAGCAGGACAATCTCTTTTTGTATATCCGTCACCTCGTCCTCAACAGTATCGAGATTGAGCACTTTGATGGCGACAAGCGCTCCAGATTCTCGGTGCTGGCCCTTGTAGACGATGCCATAGCTGCCTCGGCCAATCACCTCGTGTCTATTGAAGTCTTGTGCACTCGTGGCAGCCATAGCATTTTCTTTTGAGCCTCAGTAGATTTGCGAGCTATAGCAATGCAGCTAATAGTAAGCCAGCCAGCTAGCTTCAGTACTAAGCTCGTAAGACCTAGAGAGAAGGTATCTATCTCCCTACTGGGTCGAGTCCCTAGCCTGGTCGGTGTCGTCGTTCAGTCACGTGCTCCCCACTTTTTCAGATTTCTCTCCTTCTGTCTTGCGAAACCTTCAACGCTTCTCACAAGACCTCTGCCACGAGCTCGAGCAAGAGCGGCAGCTAAGATAGAAGCGTCATCCTGGATTGTTTAGCAGCGCAAAGCAGCTCATGGTCTCCGTGACGATCCAGCAACACGACCCGCGGCTCCTTTTGCCGATCCAGCTCGAGGCAGCAGACCTAGCGAGCAAGATGCCAAACCCGGCCATGCTGCGCCAGCTGACACGCTCGGTCATCAGCGAGGCCTTTCAGCAGCGTCAGCTCGGTAATCCGACACGGTACGATGACTTGCGCGCGGCATTTGCGGCAAAACCTTCGAGCAGCGAGGCGACACCGACAGCTCAACTGCAGCAGCTGCTCGTGGCTTTGACGCATCAAATATCGCTGCTCGATAGCCATTCGGGATCGCTCGTCAAGGCAATTGTAGGCATGAATTGGCTCGGCCGGCCCTACAGCTTTGTGCAGGCGTATAATGCGTTTCTCGGCAGTCTCGTGAGTTCGCATGCAGAGTACGCCACGCTGGTCATACAAATGCTCGTCAAGAATCTGACGCTACTGCATCCCTCAACAGGCAAAATCCCAGGCCTCGAGCCCGTTTCACAGTTTGAGATTCATCAGCGGGTTCACGCCGCCCTCTCGAATGTGCTCGACCTTGTGCCTTTTGCGCGCGAAAACCTGGTGGCGGTTGCGACAAGTCAGTTCCCGCACAAATCGGAGCGATTGATCTCGCAAACGACCTTTGTCGCGAATCTCCTGCGATTGACGCAATACGTGCCGAGTATTGAAGGTGCCATCATTGGTGTGATTGTCGACAAGCTCATCAGCATCGATGTCGAGATTCAGGTTGACTTGGAAGATATCGAGCTTGAAGAGGAGGCGGCCATTGTTGACGGCGCCGAAAGCGATTTGCAAGACGAGGATTCAGCAGATGAGGTGCTCGAATTTTCAGACGATGAGCTTGAACTGGAGCAAGAAGCAAGTATGAACGTGCAAATCATTAATGGCAACATCCAAAAACTCGATGCCATTCTAAAGCTCATGTTTGAGCATCTCAACAGAAAATTGTCCAATCTACCTGTCATTGACGGACAGCTGCCGAGACACTACGCTGCTGCGCAAAATACATTCGACTCGCTCCTGCTTGCCCTCGATACGACCATTCTCAAAACCTACCAAAGTCGCTACACGCAATTCCTTCTCTTTTGGGCAGCGCAAAAACATCCAGCCTTTGTCGACGATTTTCTCGGTCTGGTCGTTCAACGCGCCCTTGATGCCACGCGGCCCGGTTCTCATCGCATGATTGCCGCCAGCTACATTGGCTCCTTTACAGCCCGGGCCGCGACACTCACGCGTGGCAATGTCAGGATGTTGACACGCATGATGATTCAAGCCATCAATAGCTTTCTCGACCACCAACAGTTCGAGCAAGGTCATGCACGCGATACCGTCAAGCGGTTTGGCGTCTTTTACGCCATGGTGCAAGCACTTTTTTACGTCTTTTGCTTCCGTTGGGCAGAACTGCGTGGCATCTCGGATGACGAGCCTGAAGATGTACTCGCAGACCCCACCTGGCTTCCCGGCTTGCAATGCACGATCGAGCGTGCCATTACGAATCGCGTCTTGAACCCCTTGCGCTACTGCAGTTCCACCGTCGTGCAGCAATTTGCGCGCGTCAGTCATCACCTCAATTTCGTGTTTTGCGCCACCATCATGGAGGCGAATCGGCGGAATGCGTTGCAAGGCATGGGCGAAATTGACTCGTACTTCCCCTTTGACCCGTACCGACTCAAGCAATCGATGCATTTCGTTGAAGAAGTTTACAACAACTGGAAACCGATCCCGGGGATGGCTTCGGATGAGAGCGATGATGAGAGTGAGGATGACGATGCCATGGATGATTAGAGCGACTGCATAGCGATTTATTGACTATTCACTTTTTGACTTTGACTCAGAAGCCTTGCCTTGCTCTGAATCCTCCTTCTCCTGCTTGCCAGCCTCAAACTCTGCCCGCAATGCCGCCGCCTGCTTGTCCCACGCAAGACCCGCCTCCTCAGCCGCCTTGCGCGTCTCTTCAAATTCCTTGCGCTTCTCAAGAACAATCTTGTCCCAAGGCTCTCGACCTGCTTTATCCAAATCACGCCAAGCTTTGCCAATCATGGTGCGTACTTGGTTCTTGCTTGCCGTGGCGTCCAACTTGCGCGCACTCGTCGCTTGCTGTGCATCCAACTCGGCCTTGGACAGAATCCACTGCTCCTTTTGGAAAAACAAAAACGGGTTCGTATTGGGCCGCTTGGGCTGTTCAGGTCTCGGACCGAGTTTGTTGAGCAACAGCTTTTCAAAATCAGTGGCATGCGCCTCGGCGCGTGCACGTTTTGCTTGATCGGCCTTGTCCTTGGACGAACCGCCGACAAGACCTTCACGATCGAGTGGCGCTTTACGTTTGCGTGTTGCGGCATCCTCAGCTTCGTCTGCCGTTCGCGGCGGTTGCTTAACAGGAACGAGGGCGTCGCCCGTCACCGGCGCTGTTTGTTGGCCTAGCAGTGCGTCGAGAACGGCACTCGCTGCAGCGAGACCCGACAGGTAAGCGCCATGGACTGTCGAGGGATGGGTCTTGCAAGCTGCTTCACCGGCAAAGAAGAGATCCTCGTTGACAGGTCGTGCCATGGCTTCGTAATCTTTACCGGATCCATGTTTGCCAATGTAGGAGTAGGAGCCGCGTGAAAAGGGATCCGCTGCCCAACTTGTGACAATTGATTCGATTGGTGCTGGGATCGTCTTTTGCGGATGAATACGTTGCAAGACTGCTGTTGCTTCTTGGACAAGCGCGTCATTCCTTGTCTCTTCGCACGAGAGCGCCGCGTCGCCTGCGAGCAGCGCGACCAGGACCGGTTTTTGAGATGTCGCGGTACAATTCCAAAACATGTAGAAGCGACCGCGCTCAGATGACAGGTCCGTCTCGCCAGGGTTGCCTTGCACACTGCCAATCAAGTCGATATTTTCATCCCAAAATTGCGTTTCATAAACGAGCACGACCTTGTTCAAAAGTCCGTAGCCGAGATTCCGAATGGCTTCTTGTTTCCAATCTGGAAGCGGCGGGTCGAAGACAATCGACTCTGCCTTGAGGACGCCAAGCGGTACGGTGACGACAATCTTGTCTGCTGCCAGGGGTTCTCCATTTGCCAGCAAGACGCCACCAGGAACAATCTTTTGTACAGGGGAATCGGTGCGAATGGCAAGTTTTGTCGGAGCCAAAGCAAGACCACGGCAGAGTAGCGCATAGCCGCCATGTAGCATGGCATGATGTCCGTTGAATTCATTGCCATCGTCTTGATCCCAATTGTGCAGCGAAAGGTTATTGAGATTGGTGCCACAGGCATATTCCATATTGGCCCAGTGCCACTGAAGGACACTCAAGTCAGATTCGGGAATGACGCATATTTTCTTGAGCGTATTGAGAATACCGTTGAGTGTCTCGCCTAGTGACGCAGCCGGGTGAAGCGGGATGGCCTCGTCTCTGCGCAAGGGATAGCCCATGCTCTTGATCTTCTCCATATAGGCGGTCGGCACGACCATCTCCTTGACAACGCCAATCAGTGTGTCTGCCTTTGCCACCGCGACTGGTGTAGGCTCATTCGGTTCTGCCAGACGAAATCGAGCGGCTTCTTCGAGCAGCAAGTTGAAGAGCGCCTCGACGCGCTGATCTTGTTCTGCTTCAATTGGACGGCCATCTTGACGATAAATTATATTGGTCCGCGCATGCAAAAGCGCATGATGGGGCAGGAGGAGCTGTTTTTGGAGTAAGATGGTCAAGGGATTGCCGTTTGAGAAGCCGGTAATGATTTGTGCACCGAGATCGACGCGCGCATCAGTAGAACCAGCAACGGGATGGGAATAGACGCGGCCGCCGATGCGTTTTCTGCCTTCACAGACCACGACCTTGTAGTCATGCTCGACTCGATCTGAAAAGGTGGCGAGCAAGTTTTCAAGCTGTCGTGCGGTGGCAAGTCCAGCGACACCTGCGCCAACGACAAGGATCGTCTTTGGCTGTGCTTTGTGTATCCGCGGCGGTATCGCAAGACAGCCAAAGTTGATGTAGCCCTGGCGTATGAGAAATTCCCAGATAAGACCACAGAGTGCGAAATGACGCTCCTCTTTGGCCACACCCTGCGCTTCTTCTTTTGTCACCCAGAGCATTGGATTCTTAATCCAAAGACGTAGAATGGCGTTTCGCAAGATGATGTAGCTGGTGACTTGTAGATGTGTCAGGTGATGTTGCACGAGCTGACTCTCGGCAGGGAGCATGTATTGTGGATGTATTCTCGATGCACTTGCAGCTTCAAAGCATTCTTGACTGTAAATAGCTGGCTCAATGGGTGGAATGGCAGATTTGGCGATGGGGCCGATGGCAGCATTCATCGTGTCGGGCACGACTCGGAGCCCTGTATGGACAGGTGGCAGCGGCGCCATAAAGGTTCCATTACTAACAGAAGCTTGTGTCTGGGACATGATTAGAGCTTCAAGCAGCACCCTTAGCCAAGGCTGATAGCGATCTAGCCTGGCGAGCTCTAGCTCTGGCGCTGATGGACAGCTGCAGGCCTAGGAAGGTACGGTGGTTCTGAGGGTGCCCACTGCCCACCGAGATGATGCTGGTCACGTGCTTGTACTCTCACGTAATCTGCGGCGACGAGTTGTTAAATGCGACAGAAGCTATCTCTACAAGAGACAAGACAAGATGCGCGTAACACAATCAAAGCTAGCAGACTATGCGCAACGAACAGTCTCAGGTGCGCTCTTTGGCTTGACCCTCTATGGCGCCTTTGGCATGGTGGTTCTCTTTCAAAACAGACAGAAGCGCATCAAGGAAATTGAAGCAGATATGCGCGCGAGAGGGTAGGCGCTCTCTCACTTGATGCTCTACTGACAACAGGGAGCTTCCTGGGACGCAGCCTCGGTAGAAGCGATTGAAAGGAAGGGGCAGCACGGCGTCCACCATGAAAAATGATGAACCTCTTTAAAGGCGTTTGTGGGCGGCGGCCAGTCATTCAGGTCAGGCGCATGACTCTGGCGGCCATGGCAGAGCTCTGCCAGTGTCAAGTGTACGGGCTTCGGACAAGGATGTCTTGGGCCGCCTCTGGCTAGACCTTTGTGATCTCAAACTTACCATACGAGGCCCTGGCCTCTTACATGTAGAGATTTACGACAGCGATGAGCCGCGCCATGACCCGATGATGACCTTTCCCAGTCTCTAATCTTCTGGATCGCCTTGACGTAGCCAATTGATTGTGGCTGCTGACTTGTGATGCGCGAAATTGAATTTGTCGGTCGCGTCTTGAACGACTTCTGAAGAACAACGCGCCATCCACTGATCATCAACGCTCGGCAACAGCCTATAGCCAAGCGGCCATGATGCTCTCTTCGAAAAAGGCGGCGGCGGCCAGGGCTCCAGCAGAGTCGACACAAATCTGGGTCGAAAAGTACCGGCCAAAGACATTGGACCAGGTCAGCTCACAAGAACACACCGTGGCTGTACTCAAAAAGACCCTGCTGCATGCCAACATGGCGCATCTGCTGTTCTACGGACCTCCAGGGACCGGCAAGACGTCGACCATTCTAGCACTCGCTAAAGAGCTTTATGGTCCGGAAATGTTCAAGTCGCGCGTGTTGGAGCTGAATGCGTCAGATGAGCGTGGTATCGCCATTGTACGCGAAAAGGTCAAGAACTTTGCCAAGACGGCCGTCACGACCGATCGGACGCAAGGAGGCTATCCCTGTCCACCTTACAAAATCATCATTCTGGACGAGGCGGATTCTATGACGCAAGATGCCCAATCGGCTCTGCGGCGGACGATGGAGCAATACTCCAAGATTACACGCTTCTGTCTCATTTGCAACTATGTCACACGCATCATTGAGCCGTTGGCTTCACGTTGCAGCAAGTTCCGTTTCAAGCCGCTTGATGCGAGCGATACCGTGGCGCGACTTCGTTATATTGCCGAACAGGAAAAAGTAGAGTACGAGGACGGCGTGCTCGAGGCACTCAACAAGACATGCGAAGGTGATTTGCGTAAAGCGATTACCTACATGCAATCAGCGGCGAAATTGCATCGCTCACTTCTCGGTGGGCGTATCGACGAGGAAGGTGACACGACGCTCAGCTTGAATGCCAAAATCACGTTGGCGTCGATTGCCGAGATTGCAGGCACCGTGCCCGAGACGATTGTACAAGGCTTGCTGGGTGCATGCCGTGATCGACAGCCGTTTGGCGTGCTGAATCGATTGACAAAGGAAGCTGTCGGTGAAGGCTACAATGCGACGCAGATCATGAGTCAGTTGCATGATTTGGTCGTGGAAGATGAGCACGTCACCAATAAGCAGAAGAATGCCATCCTCATGTACCTCAGCTTGACGGACAAGCGGTTGAATGATGGCGCGGACGAACACTTGCAGATTCTCGACATGCTCACGACGATGCGGTCGTTGTTGAGCTAGGCGCTTTGATGATCATTCAATAGCATAGTACAAGAACAGAGATCGTTAGACTTTGGGCTTGATGTCTACCTTGTCACTCTTGCCCTTGACGGCTTCCACCAACTTGCTCGACCCATCCAGTTCGATAATCTCCTCGCTGCCACCGAGTGACTTGCCCGCCACCATGAGATTCGGCACCGTCTTGCGGCCAGTCAAGGCACCCAACGCCAACTGCAACTCTCCGCCATGATGCTCGAGGTCGAGCTCAAAGATGAGCGGTCGCGGCACCACTTGATATTTTTCAAGTACTTTTTTCGCCTTGGCGCTATAGGCGCAGTAGCTCTTGCTAAAGAGAATAACCGGATGTGAGACGAGCAAGTCATCAAGCGCCGCTTTCGCATCATACCCAGATCCAGTGCCAGTGCCCGTGGCGGTCTTGCCTTTGCTTTTCCCTTGCGCTTTTCGAGTCACTTCTTGCGCTGCTGATTTGACGGTCGAAAGCCCATCGGCGGCGACTTGCTTCAAGTCATGGACGAGTTTATGTGTATCGGCATCGCGTGCGGCAGCGGCGACTTCGTCGCGAATCAGGACTGGTGCTGCTGATGAGGCGCTAAAGGCGAAAAAGTAGACAAGTAAAGAGACAAAGGCCAAGAGAAAGAAGTAGAGTCGTTTGGAGGGTCGATGGGAGACGGTGCGAGGCCTCAGAGAGCCTGCCATACTGTGTCGCGTTGTATGGCACTACAAGTCGGTGTTCCTGTCCCGGTGATGAGTGAATCAAGTGGAGACAAATTCAGATTGCACAAAACACAAAACATGAGTTCGAGGAATGAGAGGAAAGACTGCTGAGATGGTCATGAACGCGTTAGCTATAAGCCGCCTTGTAGATGCGATCCGGGAAGCGACTATCAAGGTCAATAAAGTGTACAAGAAAACAAAAAATGAAGTTTGAAGGCGATTACTTGAGGCGTGAAAAGGTCACGAGACCGGCGAGGGCAGACATGACGCCGCCGATGAAGAGCACAATGCTGGTTGAGTTGTGGTCTTCAATTGTTGCAGAAGTTTCTGTGTGCATGAGCTTAAAGACGAGACTGCTGATGAAGCTGATGATGAATTGAGGAAGGCAGATGGCGATATTGTGGATGCTAATGTTAGCCAAAGCGACTCGATCGAGAGTGCGAACCCGAGAATGGCGCCTGCTTTGCCTTGCGGCGCTGCACCCTCTTCCAACGAAAGTCCTGCATCGTGAATTTCTTCGCCCACGAGCGAAAAGGGAATCCAGGCGGTGGTCGCCCAGCTGAGACCGCAAATGGCGACAATGATCGTGGCGCCGAGACTGCCATTCACAAGAACGGTGGCACACATGGCCACGGCAAAGATCTATGGTCAGCCGTCAGTTTGTGAATCTTTAAAGAGATTGTACCATGTGAGAGATGGCCCAGAGCTTGCTTTGCGTGATGCCAAACTTGTGCCGGTCCTGGTCGCGGTTGCCCTTGACGACTTTCGGCAGCAGGTAAGAGGCAAGCAGTGTGACGATAGCAAAGAGAAGCAATGCGCGACTGCCCATACGCGATCGTGTATCTGCATCGACTTCACCGCGTCCAAAGGCATACACCTCGCCGACCCAGGTCGACGTGTAAAACAAGAATGGAAACCAGCCGTGCCAGGCGAGGACTTGAATCACGCAGACCAGCTGTGTTCTTGCACTCAACTCCCAAAAGACGCGATAGAGTTGCGTCAGCGTCGCTAGCAAGCCTTTGACTTGTCGCTTCTCACGATGCACCTCTTCTTTGATGGACAGGCAGGTGATGACAATACTGCTGCCGAGAGCGACCATCGATAGAATCAGAACAATTTTGAATTGCGAGTCCCCGAGCCAGCTCAAGTAGATGCGCAGATCAATGTAGCCGAGAAGATAGGAGACGAGATGGCCCACGGCCACCATGCGTGATGCCCATGCATTGCCAATTTTCTGCTTCTCCGGTGGCAGGCAATCGACGATGAGGGCTCTTGAGGCTGCAGCCACTGTGTTGACGGCAAAGTCGAGCAGAAAGACGGCAATCACGATACTCACGATCGTCAAGGTCTGTGCCAGGTGTGTATTGCTCGTCATGGCGTAGACGACATCGCGCGACCAGCCGACGATTGCGAGGCAGACCAAGGTCAAGACGCCCGACACGACGATAAACGGTCTCCGTCTGCCATACTTGGAACCGCTCGAATCTGACAACGCACCTGCCACAGGCTGCACAACAAGCCCCGTCAAGGGTCCTGCCAGCCAGACGAGCGAAATCAGTGCTTTCGTCATGCCAATATCGACCATGTAGTTTGTAAAGAAGACTTGCTCGACGCCCCAGACAAATTGCAAGCCAGCCAAAACGGCCGTCATGAGAATCATATGAACGGCATCACTGCGGGTTGTATGCATACGCCCTGGTGACGCGTCTTGTTGTGATACGCGCGTGCCTGTGTCCGTGCTCGGTAAGAGGGACTGACGCGCTTCGTCTGCGATATTGGAGAGGCGCGCCATGCTGTCCAGCTCTATACTGGAACTTGGCGATGGTGTGCGCATCCACAGACGCGTGACAATGCTGTCTAGCTTGCTCCTTGCTGAAGCTATGGACTGTCTAAGCTTGGGTGTGGGAGGTGGGACTCTCGTGTTATCGGGCGACCGCTTTAAAAGATTCAGATTTTATTGGATCAAAGCTACCAAGCAACAAGATACAGAAGCATGGTCATCAGCTACAAGGGATGCGTCGTGCTCGCCCCCATGGTGCGCATCAGCGAACTACCCACGCGACTCTTGGCGCTCAAGTACGGCGCTGATATCGTCTGGGGCCCTGAAATTGTCGACAAGGCGCTCGTGACCGACCCGCCGGCCGAGCGCATCGTCAATGACAAGCTCGGCTGCATCGATTTCGTCAAGATGCCCAAGAATCAAGTCATCTTTCGAACACACGTTACTGAGAAAAAGAGGCTCGTCTTTCAGCTAGGGAGTGGGTCACCGACGCTCGCTGTCCAAGCGGCCAAACTCGTCGCACAGGATGTCGCAGCGATCGATCTCAACTGCGGCTGTCCAAAGCCCTTTTCAACAACAGGCGGCATGGGTTCGGCTTTGCTCTCGGATGTGGACCGGTTGTGTGCGATTCTCGTGGCGCTCGTCACCGAAGTCGGCAAGCCCTTCAATATTGGCATCTCGGCCAAGATTCGTTTACTGGATGATGAAGAAGCTACCGAAGCAATGGTACGGCGGATCTGCAAGACGGGTATCATGGGCTTGACGATTCATCTTAGGACGGTGCCGATGCGGCCAAGGGAACCGGCGCTCAGATCGCGTCTCGCGCGGCTCGTCAAGGTGTGCAAAGAGGAGCAAGTTGTCTTGTTGGCAAATGGCGACGTCAAGAATCGCGATGAAGCGTTGGCTGTCATGAACGCGTCCGGCGTGGATGGCATCATGATTGCTCGCGGCGCGGAATACAATCCATCTTGCTTCAGATCGAAAGCTGATGGTGGGCCTGTCGACTCTCTTGAGATTGCGAGAGAGGTCTTTAGGACGGCCGAGGAGCATGACAATGCGGCGGCGAATACAAAGTACATAATTCTGCGCATCTTGGCCGACAAGAGCAAGCATGCCGTGCATCGGAAGTGTCAGTCGGCCAAGGGGTATGCCGAGTTGAGAGAAGCTCTCTTTGGCGAGGAAGAGGGCCATAACAAAGGAGTCAGGCGGATCGAGTCTGCTTCTGCGCGTGCCACGGCTGCGGCGGCATAGAGAGAGTACCTAGGTATCCATGTATCTTCTCTCTACCGACTAGTACTAGTATAGCCCCCATCTGAATTTCTTCGCACAAAAAGAGAAGCAACGGCGACATCAGCTCAGAACCATCGTTACAAAGGCAGTGATGGCGCAAGACGAGGGCAACAAAGACCCCTATGCGGCCTACTCTTACAATGCCATGTCCAATTTGGTCACTAAGGCCGACCGCCGACAAATCTCAAAGCGCGACACCGAGACAACAGGCGAACCAGAGACACTCGCCGGTCGCATCGATCTCAGGGAGATGGGGACACGCGCACGGGCACCGCCGACCGACAAGCCTACAACGGCGCATCAGACAGTGCGTGAGCCGAGTACAAAGAAGCGGAAAAAGCCGTATGTCGCTGCTTTATGTGTGACCTTCCGCTAACGCTAGTCAATATCAACACGCGTCCATCCTCGACGCCACGGCAGGGCTCGAAGGACTGACGTATCGGCCGTCGACAACAGACAATCGCGACTTGTTTGATGCCTTTTTGGCGCTTATTTCACAACTCCTTGGCGATCAGTCGCCCGATATTGTGAGGTCTGCCGGCGATGTCGCCATCGAAACAATCCGCAACCCCACGCTCAAAGAACTCGACAAGAAGCGCGAGATTGAGTCTGTGCTCGGCAGTGCTTTGGATGAGCAGGACTTTAATATGCTCTGTCAAATTGCCGGCAAAATCACCGACTTTGATCAGCAAGCGACGGCTGAAGAGCGTCTGGATGAAGAAACGGGCGTCGCAGTCATCATTGGCGACGAAGAGGAGGATGAGGAAGAGCTCTCGAGCAGTGGATCAGAATACGAAGAGGTGGACGAGGCCGACTCTGACATGGACAGCACGACCGATCAAATACAAACAGGTGGTCAAGTCGACGCGCTCTCAGCACAGCTCACTATTGACGAGATTGACGCCATTTGGCTTTCGCGTGAGGTAGGCGCCTACTACCCTCAAGCCGAATCACAAGTGCTGCAATCCAAGGCGCGCGATGCGCTTGCGCTGCTCGAGTCGCCCATCTCTGCTGGCTTGCTCGAAAACGACCTCATGGAGCTTTTCGACTTTGAGCACTATCCGCTCGTCAGCAAACTCATCAGCAATCGGGCGGTCGTTGTCTGGGGTCTGCGCCTCGCTCATGCATCCGATGATGATCGGCCGCAGATTCAGCAGGAAATCAAGGAGCTAGGTCTTCGCCAGGTCAAGTCTACCGAGCAGCCTGAAGTGGCACAGTCCATGGACGTGGATGCTTCAGAATCACAGCTCAAGCTTGTCGAGCTCGAAGATCTTGCTTTTGCAGAGGGCAATCATTTGATGAGCAACAAAAAGGTGTCGCTTCCGGAAGGCAGTTTCAAGCGGTCGCATGCCTCGTATGAGGAAGTGCACGTTCCTGCACCAAAGCCGAGAACAGATGAGTCAGACGTCAAGGTGCCCATCACAGATTTGCCGCGCTGGGCGCAAGCCGCTTTTGGCAACACCACCTCACTCAATCGTGTGCAAAGTCGCATGTACGCGACCGCGTTTGGCAAAGATGAGAATTTGTTGCTGTGTGCGCCGACCGGTGCTGGTAAAACCAATGTTGCCATGCTCTGCATTCTCAACGAGCTCGCCAAGCATCGCCTCGAAGATGGCTCGTTTGACCTCAAGTCCTTCAAGATTGTCTATGTTGCCCCGCTCAAAGCGCTCGTTTCAGAAATGGTTGGCAACTTTTCGAGCAGGCTATCCTCCTACGGCGTCCAAGTCTCGGAACTGACCGGTGACAGCCAGCTGACCAAGCGTCAAATCTCAGACACGCAAATCATTGTCACGACGCCGGAAAAGTGGGACGTCATTACACGCAAGGCGACCGAGACGTCCTACACCAATCTCGTACGCCTCCTCATCATTGACGAGATTCATCTGCTGCACGACGACCGGGGGCCGGTCCTTGAAAGCATCGTCTGCAGAGTGCATCGAGCGACCGAGCAAGGCGCACTGCCGACACGCCTTGTTGGCCTTTCTGCGACACTGCCCAACTATACCGACGTGGCGACCTTTTTGCGTGTCCAGCCGGACTCGGGCATCTTTTACTTTGATCAGACCTACCGCCCTTGTCCACTGCAGCAGCAATTCATTGGCTTGACGGAAAAAAAGCCCATCAAGCGGCTCCAAATGATGAACAAGGTTTGTTACGAAAAGGCGCTCGAGTCGGTGACAAAGGGCAATCAAGTGTTGGTCTTTGTGCATTCACGTAAGGAGACTTACAAGACTGCCAAATTTATTCGTGATGCGGCGCTTGAAAACGACACGATTCAACGCATTCTGAAATCAGACGCCGCGAGCCGCGAAATCTTGACGCGCGAATCGGATGCAGTGCGCGATGCCGGTCTGCGCGAGATGCTACCGTATGGACTCGCCATGCATCATGCCGGCATGTCCAAGGCGGATCGCACGACGGCGGAAGACTTGTTTGCCGAAGGTCTCGTGCAGGTACTTGTCTCGACCGCGACGCTCGCCTGGGGCGTCAACTTGCCGGCGCATACAGTCATCATCAAGGGCACACAAATCTATTCGCCTGAAAAGGGTACGTGGGTAGAACTCTCGCCGCAAGATGTCCTGCAGATGCTCGGGCGAGCAGGTCGGCCGCAGTATGACACATTTGGTGAAGGCATCATCATTACCAATCAAACCGAGCTGCAATACTATCTCAGTCTCATCAACCAACAACTGCCGATCGAGTCGCAATTCGTGTCGCGTCTGGCAGATAATCTCAATGCCGAAGTAGTGCTAGGGTCCATCACGTCAAGAAGCGATGCTGTGCAATGGCTCGGCTACACCTATCTCTTTATTCGCATGCTGCAATCGCCAACGCTGTACAAGGTTGGTGCCGAGTATGAGCAGGATCGGCTGTTGGTGCAGAAGCGTACCGACCTTGTCCACTCTGCCGCAACACTCCTCGCACGTTGCGGACTCGCCAAGTACAATGTCGCCACTGGCGATATGCAGGCTACCGAGCTCGGTCGCATCGCCTCACACTACTACGTCTCGCATGCATCCATCAAGACTTACAATACGCACCTAAGACCCAACATCAACCAGATTGATCTGTTTCGTGTCTTTGCCCTGTCGGACGAATTCAAGTACATTCCTGTGCGCGAGGATGAAAAACTAGAGTTGGCGAGGGTCTTGGAGCGGGTGCCGATTCCAGTGCGCGATTCGCCAGATGAGCCGGCCTGCAAGATCAACGTGCTTTTACAGACACACATCTCGCGATTAAAGCTGGACGGATTTGCACTTGCCGCCGATATGGTCTATGTCACGCAATCAGCTGGCCGTATCATGCGCAGTATCTTTGAGATCTGCCTCAAAAAGGGCTGGGCCGGTGTTGCACGGCTAGCACTCGACATGTGCAAAATGATTGAAAAGAGTCTATGGAATACACGCTCGCCGCTTGCGCAGTTTAGCGATTGTCCACCGGAGCTCTTGCGAAAACTTGAGCGCAAAGATTTTCCCTGGACGCGTTATCTTGACCTTGATCCGCAAGAGCTAGCGGAACTCACTGGCGACAGCAATTCAGGACGCTTGACGCATCGCCTCATTCACCAGCTTCCGCGCCTGCAAGTCGCCGCCAACGTCCAGCCCATTACCTCCACGCAGCTCCGCGTCGAGTTGTCCATCACGCCAGAGTTTGAGTGGACGAGCGAGGCGGCCGAGTCGTTTTGGATCATTGTCGAGGATGTTGATGGCGAGCAAGTTCTCTACCACGACCAATTTGTTCTGCGCCGACAGTATGCCACAGACGAGCATACGCTCGACTTTGTCATTACCATTTCAGATCCAACGCCGCCGCTCTACTTTGTATCGTTGGTGTCGGATCGCTGGATGCACTCGGAAACCAAAGTTGCGATTCCGCTACGACACATGGCGATGCCATCCAAGTTTCCAGCACCGACGCCGCTCGTCAGCATGGAGCCGCTATCGACCGCTGCTCTCCAAGTGCCAGAGTTTACGGCGCTTTACGATAGACCACTCAGCAGAGTCGAGACTCAGACGTTCAACACGCTGTACAAGACGGATGACAGCTGCATTATTGCTGCACGTGACCCTCTTCTCTTTTGTGCCGAGGTCGCCATCTTGAAGCTTTGGCTCGATGGTGGCAAAGCGCTCTTTCTCGACATGTCGGAAGCCAAACTCGACCGCATCCTTCTTGATTGGCAAAAGTTTGACAGGCTCGGCAAAGTCGTCGTCAAGCTCGCTGATGAGAGCGCCGAAAACCTCAGACGCATCCAGCGTGCTGATTTGATTCTTGCTACACCGACGCAGTGGGAGGAATTGTCACGCAGATGGAGGCAGCGCAAGAATGTGCAGGCTGTGCAGCTCGTCATTGCCTCGGACATGCACCGCCTCGGCAATCACCAAGGCGCCAGCTATGAGATTTGCCTATCTCGCATGCGCTACATGGCTGCTCAACTGGAGACGCACATCCGATTTGTCAGTCTGAGCGTGTCGCTCGCTGACGCGCGCGACTTTGCTGACTGGCTCGGCGTCAAAAAGGCTGCGGTCTACAATTTTTCGCCGGCGGCACGGGAAAAGCCGTGTACAGTCACGTTGCAATCCTTCAGCATCCCTCATCACCCATCGCTCATGATTGCCATGGCCAAAGCTGCGTTTGCGGCGCTCTCAGAAACGACCATTATCTTTTTGCCGGATCGCAAGCACTGCCTCGACGCTAGTCTCGAGCTCGTCCATGCTTTCAGTCAAAAAGGCCCATCACAAGATGAACAGGATGCGGATCAAGCCACCAGCTATGGTATTGGCTGCATTCACGAAGCGCTGACCGTTGCCGAAGTCACTGAGCTGGAAGACCAATTTGCAAGCGGGATTCTGCGTTGCATGCTCATCTCGAAAGAGGCGATGAGTCGTACGGCTCTCAAGGCGCTGCGCGTCATTCTCATGGGCACTCAAGAGTTTGACGGCGTGCAACATCGCTACATTGACTATACCATGAGCGATGTCTTACAAATGCTCGACTGTGCAGACGACGCGCTTATCATGCTTCCGGCTGCGAAAAAGGCATACTACAAAAAATTCATCGACGAGGCGCTGCCGGTTGAAAGCGGCTATCTGCGTGCCGTCAATGACAACTTTTGTGCCGAAATCAGCTCGCAAACAATTGAGAGCAAGCAAGAGGCGGTCGATTGGTTGACCTGGACTCTCTTCTACCGTCGACTGAGTGCCAACTCTGCATTCTATGGTTTGGAAGAGAAGTCACATGAGGCGCTGTCAATCTACCTCTCGGACCTCGTTGAAGCGACACTATCAGAGCTCGTCGAAGGCAATTTGATTGCAATGGACGAAGACGAGATGCAACTCGAAGTCTTGAACCTCGGCATGATCGCCGCTCACTACGCCATCTCGCACATTACCATGCAAACCTTTGCCCTGTCGCTGACCGAGCGCACCAAGCTCAAGGGGTTGCTTGAAATTTGCAGCGCAGCTTCCGAATTTGACGAGCTTCATGTGCGTAAGAATGAAGGCGTCGTTTTGCGCCGCATTTACGAACGCCTACCCGTCAAGCTCGACATTAACTTTGACGATCCGCACCACAAGGCCTTCATCCTCATGCAAGCACACTTTTCGCGCTTCAGCTTACCGGCAGACCTGCAGCTCGACCAAGCGTGCATCCTGCCCGTGGCCATCAAGTTGCTGAGCGCGTGTGTCGACGTCATGTCATCAGAAGGCTTCATGAATGCCATCAATGCCATGGAAATGTCACAGATGATTGTGCAGGCCATGTGGGATTGCGACAGTCCGCTCAAGCAAGTGCCGCACTTTGGTGCCGATGTCATTGAGCGCTGCAAAGCTGCCGGCATTGAAGAGGTTACGCAAATCGCCGAGCTAGAAGACGACCAGCGTGACAGCGTCCTGAGTCTCAAGCCGCAGCAGTTGAACGATGTCGCGCGCTTCTGCAATGGCTACCCGGACATTGACATGGCCTGTGACTGGCTGCCTGCTGAAGACGATTCGGCACGACTTCAGGTTGAATTGAGCCGAGCCGATGACGACTTCGACACGACCGTCATGGCACCTCACTACCCACGACCCAAATCTGAGCACTGGTGGCTTGTGCTTTCATCTGGCAAAGCCTTGCTGGCCATCAAAAAAGTGACTCTGCAAAAGCAGCTTGCCGTGGTTCTTGATGCTGGCTCGGTTCTCACCGCAGGTGAAGAATGTAAGTTGACGCTCGTGTCGGACTCGTACGTTGGGGTTGATCAAGAGCAAGTTCTTGCCTTGTCATAGCGATTGCTTGCTCACAACAATGTAATGTGGGTTACATAGAGATCTGAATGTATATGTCGCGCTGCAGATGATCCTATCAAAAGCACAAAACTCCTGACCACGATACACTACTTCGGCGAGCCAGCATTGTCACATCCCAGTCAAAGACATATCGCGCCGACGCACTGTAGATAAGCTGATCACCTAACATTCGGACTCACTCGGGAATGCGCGTCAAAGGCATCAAGTGTGAACTTCAGCTCAATCTGCACATATCCTTCCCTGTCAACGCCAAGTGTAAGACTGCCCTGAGCAAAGTCGATTGTTTTCCGAGTATCTCGCAATCGATTCAGATCATCTATCAAATTGGGCCCTGTGGTGAAGATGACGAGGCGACAAACGCGGTTTGCGCGCTCAGTCCAGCGTGAGGTATTGAACTTCAGATCGACAACGAGATGCATTCCTATCGAGGAAAAGCCATCGTTGCCCTCGGGAAATGTCCAGTACTGCGAGCCGGCGTGATTAGCAGATAGGGAAGTCGCTGCAGGCGAGGATGCTG
The DNA here is from genome assembly GCA_003717165.1 of Protomyces inundatus. Classification (NCBI taxonomy): domain Eukaryota; kingdom Fungi; phylum Ascomycota; class Taphrinomycetes; order Taphrinales; family Protomycetaceae; genus Protomyces; species Protomyces inundatus. Next base: position 1,307 of record QXDR01000020.1, on the reverse strand, counting down.
CGAAGGTCTGAAAGAAATTCATGCCTTTTCCCTCGTGATCTCTCAGAGTAGGGCAATGCCAGACACGAGCTTGTTCAATCTTGTAGTAACCCGACGTCCGGCGTACTGTCCCGATTTCTGAATACACCATCTGAGCAAGATGACTGACTTGCATGCATTTGAAAAAGGCAGGCGAAGTGTTCCAGAAGCTTCCCAGGCAATTCTTCGCTTTCACTTTAGGTACCATGACTTTGAACGTGTTGCCTCTGCTTTCTAACACTTTGAGCTTTGCCCGGACAGAAACATAGTTTTCTGAGATTACATAGCTAGCAGACGGTCGTTTTGTGTACTTTGGCGAAGGAGGTTCTTGTTTTGACCCAGAGCACTGGTTTGAACGCCAAAAAGTGAATGAGGCGCCGATCCTGGAATAGGTAGACCAGGTTGGTAAATCAACATAGGGAACCATGCCGACGGATACATTCTGCTCAACACTCAAAGTGTAGCTACCCACCGGTGCGTAGCTCTCGACTAAGTCTGCACCAGGCCGCGTGTACTTTGGGGGTTGCGGATTGTAAAGGAAATTCGTCGGTGCTTGCGAGTAGGTTGGTGGTGGCCAATCCTGACTCATGCAATCCACTTGTCAGAAGTGCTCACTGGAAGGTCTTTCCAGCAAGAGAATTCGTCAAGAGAATGCGCTGCTCGATGATGCAATGTATTGTGCCGTGCGTAGCTGTAGTAGCGACTGCGGTGCACGGAATAAGGAAGCTGTCCAGTCGTTTTAAGTCCTTTGCTCTTTAGCTGATACAGAATCTCAGCGCCTGATTTCAATCGCATGGTTTGGACTGCTTGATGTTAGTTTTTTGTGCAACCAAAGTCGAGATGAGCGCATATGAGCAACCATGACCAAAGTATCGGTGCCATCTTACTACAGCTACGATCTTGGCTCATAAAAGCTTGCGTCAGCCCTAATAAACAAACGCGAGTCATCCCAAGTCACGGAAGTAGGGATGGCTGCAGACATATTCAAACCAGAATTTGAAATTGTCTGCAAATATTGCGAAGCATGTCCATTGCATTGCGAGACATATTCGTGTATATTCCAGCTGCAGGGATCTTTAAGGCTTATCCAGAAGTTTTGGTGTGACTACGTTACGAATACGGAGAGTTTTCCCGATTCGTCCACCGGTGCGGTGCGCGGCGCGAAATTCAGTAAACTTCGCCCTATTCGACGATTCGTGCCTCAGCTCAGATTTGGCCTCATCAGCAAGCTTGTTGAGTCAGGGATGTCAATCACGACCTTTTACTGCTAGTTCAGATAGAATCACGAT
>QXDR01000019.1:0-28357 GCA_003717165.1 Protomyces inundatus | reverse complement strand
AGCGCATGCACTGCTGTCGCCTAATCTACGTAATGTATTCCATCCTTTTCCCATAGCTTACCTGTCGCCTGGGCTAGTCCAGGTGTCTTCGTATAGACTATGTTTGAAATTTAAAAAAAAAAAAAAAAATGTCTCGTGAAGACCCCTCGGAACGAGCCAATAGTATTATCTAACGGACCTGGGTAAGAAACCTATAGCTACAGAGTATTGCAACTGTCTGGAGTCTAAAAACACTGATTGGTCTGCTCATTTTCGACTCCCGGTTTTAATCTGATCGTGCACGTTGACACAGGCTCTCAGTGCGACTGCGGTCTAGAAGCTGAAATCCATGACCATGGCTTGGAATGTTGTCCCGAGACGACCGCAACAAGTGATGCTGTTTGTTGTGATGTGATCATCGGGTAGAGAAATGTTGTCAATGAGCCAGGATCTCTCAAAGCACGTGCCGTAATGTAGGCAAACGGACGGATCCGACTATTGCAATTTCTCTGGCACTGTATCGGCCACAGGCTTGCGGTTCGCGCGTTCGCTAGTACAGTGACGAGCTCATACTGTGGCTGGTGGCATAGAGATTCAGAATCACAAAATTGATTTAGCCGAGAGGAGAGGAGGGAAGGAAGTTTCTAGCAAAGATATAAAAAGTAGATGAATGTTCAGCGATGATCGCGTGTTTGTGAATCTTTTGTAGTACTATAAAGAAGCTCTCAAGGGAGTTCTGTTGAAAATAGGAAAGTATCAGCTGCAGTTCTGTTTTGTCAAGATAGAAGAGGATGATTAGCAGTTGCTGAGTGCAACGCAAGTAGGCTGAAATTTGCCGATTTCGGATTTCTTTTGAGTGATTGAACACTGATAGGCCGTGTTGGGATATTGCTGGGGCAGGTGTTTAGAATCTGCGGCAACGCACACAAACGCTGCAGGAACGCCGTCAGGGAACTTGTACGTGCTCAAAGTACCGTCTTCGTAGTAAGGCTGCTCAGCGGGGTTGCTCTTTGAGGCCCAGTAGAACTTGGTACAGGGGACACCCTCCACCGATTTATCCCCGCGATAGTACAATTTGATGTACTTTTCGAACTTGGGGACATACTTGTAGTATTCGAAATAGATCTGAGGCTTGACCGTTGGAAGTCTGGCGACAACGTCTTCATGTTAGCTTTACGATAGCTACAAGTCTTCTTTTAGGATACCGTTCGGACAATCGAGTGCTGAGGCTTGCGAAAACAAACTGATGGCGATCAAAAAGAACTTCATTTTTGGAAAGAGTCGTCTGTAGGTTTTTGAGTGGACGAGAAATCTGGAAGTGATGAGGAGAGAGTCCTTATATAGACAAAAATAGTACCTCTGATCGCTTAGACGAGGGGTCCACGTGTAGGTCTTGCTCAATTTGTCATCGATTTTCAATGGGCATCAATTTCCGATGAAATCAGCAAACATCGCCAAAGATGATGTGAGACTCAACATCAAACTGAGGACTGGGGCCTTGATTGGCTGCTAGCGAAAAATGTGTCAAGTTCCTTACGGTGTTTGTCGACGAGACCACGCCACAAGTGATTTTAGCGCTGTAAGGAACAGATCTCAATCACATGGGCGATGCTGCAATCGACCAGTGCTCAGACAATCACTGTTGACACTGCTACAAGCGACCATTGTGAGACAGCATAATTAGTATCAACAGCTCGTCATAGAATAATCAAGGAGACGATTCATCTGCATGAGTGAAGTCTTGGCACTCGATCGTGCTCAAATGCTATTTCACTAACAGTGTCGCAAATTTGCCAATGATTGTTCCACGTGGACGAGGTATTTGTATTTTAGGAAGAAAATGCATCGCTGCCTACTGCAGCAGCGTAGCTGCGCAAACCTTCATTTATGAATCCTGGACAGCAAACATCCACGCCTCCACGTGCTCATTCTCGACTCAGCCAAACCAATTACTACGTCATTACCCTAAGTGACTGTAAAATGACGACTGAAGGAGGGAAGTCATCTTGCTGAAATGCTTCGAACCATCTGAAGTCAGTAGCACGATATGTCTTTGCATACGTGCTTGTAAATGGCTACAATCGTACCTGTAGTTGAATTTCGGGTCTGGTAGACGTCTGTGTATGTCTTTTGTTCAAGGACACTGGATTCAAAGTAATCAAGTAAATTTTGGAGGTTCGATAAGCCAAGCGAAGAGGAAGAAAGGAAAAGATTCTTAGAAATGGTATGAAGGAAATGTGAATAGTCAGCGACGATGGTGTTTTTTTTTTTTTTTTTTTTCATCTTGGAAACAAGTTTAGCAACATGTTAGCCCAAATGTCAATGATTCAATATGCGATTGAAGCAGCAAGTGATAGATGACTAGCAGGATGTGTTCGTAATGCAGACTGGATAGTATAGACCGGGTCGGTTGCTGCGAAAGTCCACAGAGCATTCATGGAATGCTTCGGGCTCGTACGGGTAGCGTTTGGGGAAGAATGGAACATGCTCAGGCTCGCACAAGAAGGCCGCTCGCTTACCGTTGGAAAATTTGTAAGGGGTTTGAGAACCCCCTACATACTCTTGATGCTCTGTGGTGTTGTCGAAGTTTACCCAAAAATAATTCTGACAGGCCGGAGGAGGGATCGGTGAACTTCCGTAAAGGTACTTCCTGTACAGCTTTTCCGTGGGAGACCACTTGAAAAACTCGAACGAGGCAGTAGGCTTAATTTTCGGAAGAAAAGCATCCATTCCTCCAAGTTAGTTACAGACTCGCTTTAAGTCACCGCGCTTACTTGTCTGGCACCAATCATCAGCCGAAGATTGATCCAGAAGCTGTAGGGCAAGGAAGAGTAAGAAGGCTGTCATTTTCAAACCAGAGTTGCAAATCATTGTTCTGGAATGACCTTACGACCAGATTTCATTTGGAGAAGATCGACTATTCTTATACAGAAGAAGATGTCAGCAGAGGCGATAAATGGTCTGTTGAAGCGTTCTCCCATTTGACATGACTGTTTGGAGAAGCCACATCTGCTGATAAGATTAGCAAACAAGGCCGAAGATGTGCCATCCAACCAACAGCCGAGAGACCTGATTGGCTACAAAAGAGGCAAGTCGAGCTATTTTGAGCTATTTGTCATGCAAACAAGTACTCCGACGCAACATAGTAAGATACGGTTTATAGTCTGAGCCAATCACAATGATCAATTTACTGAGCACTTATTATCTCAGTGTCCTTGTAATTCGAGAGACAAATGCCTCTTTGTCCACCGCGCGATTTTTATTCCTGAATCTCGCTGAACGTTTAGGGGGGGAAATTTGAGCCGCAAACAGTCAACCACTTCCAAATGTTCTGCGCACTCAATCACACCACCTAATGATCCAAATTCGCTCCAAACACAGAGAAGACAGGCTGCTTGTATGAAATATTTGACACTGTTTGACTATTTGGCCATCAAAGAATTCTCATGTAAGGCGATAGGGTAGGGAGTTTGGGTTCGCGCCTCAAACAGGGCACGTGTTTGAATTTGTGTTTGACTCGACAAACAGGTTTGTCCAGGTGTTTGCGATCGAGCAAACACCGCAAACACGAGCACAGTTCAAACATAGCTCAAACACCTCAAACGCCCACATCTGTTTGAACTGTTTGCCACTTTAAAGTGAAAGAAGGATTAAGTATACCTAATATGGATGTCTAACTTTAAAGAAAAGGCACTGCACAGAGCTAGCTAGTGTCTAAATGCAGCGGGCTGCTGAACTCAAATAAAAGGATGAAAGAGGCGGATCCAATTGGCCAGCCACATGAGAACCTCAAGGGCTTATAGAAGTGAGAAGACCAGTGCCTAGGTAGTTGGTACTGAATGCCACTGATGAAAAGGAGTAGACAATGGACACGTATCCTTTTCTCAGGTTCCGCACGTGCGCTGCGATGATGCGCAGCATAGCTGCCCAGTGGTCTAGCAGTCATGGTCAGGATCGGCAGAGGACCATTGAGGCTTGAACAACTATGACTCCTGAGACTGAGGACGTGACTTGCGACGCGTGATTCGTGAGCAACGAGGCAGACTTCTCAGGCATAAAGTATGCAGATGGGCTGATCTAGCGCCTTTTCCTTCAGGAGGTACCAGCTAAATAATTGCCATTGCGACGTAAAAAGACTTTGTTTGGCGGATAAGGCCCGCCTGCCGTGAGAACCTTTCAATGGTCAAACAGTCAAACAGTCAAACAGTGTCAAGCATCTCAAACAAACAGCCTGTCTTCTCTGTGTTTGGAGCGAATCTCGATCGTCAGCTGCAGGTGGTGTGTTTGAGTTTGGCGCGAGTTTGCCTCGATCGCGCACAATGTTTGAAAGTGTTTGACTGTTTGTGCCTCAAACTCCCCACCCTTAAAGGCGAGTCTAAGCCGCCAAACAAATCTTTCTAGTTTGCAATGGCAAATGTCTGATACGCACCTCGTGAAGGGAAAAGTGCTAGATCAGCTGATCTGCACCCTTTATGCTTGAGCTGTCTGCTTCGTAGCTCATGAATCACGAGTGACAAGTTACGTCCTCAGTCAGGCTAAGGCGTCCTGTTTGTTCAAGCCTCAATGATTCCCTACAGATTCTGACAATGACTGCCAGGGCAGCTATGCTGCGCGTGTGTGGAACTTGAGAAAAGGAGGCCTGTCCATTGTCCCATTCCTGATATCAGTGGGATTCAGTACCGACCACCTAGTTGCTGATTTTCTTACTTTAAAGTTGGCAAACAGCTCAAATTGATGTGGGTGTTTGAGCTATGTTTGAGCTCAAACACAGACCGAACAGGATCTGTGCAGGTGCTTGCGGTGCTTGCTCGAACGCAAACGCCTGGGCAAACCTGTTTGTTGTGTCAAACACAAACTCAAACACGTGGCTTGTTTGAGGCGCGAACTCAAACTCCTCACCCTCCTCATGCTAGTGCTATTCGCTCATGCCAGTGTTTTTTAGGCGCTCTATTCATCAACCTGGATTGCATCGTTGAATAGAATGCCCGCCATGAATGTTGGCCTCGGCCTTACCAAAGAGCGGAAGAACCTTTCGTGAGCAGCTGGGAAGCTGTCGCAAGCTAAGTCAATGGCATAAGGATAGGGACCCCAACCCATGCAAACTACACGTTCAACTTGCTTGAAACTGAAATTCCTGATACCGATTGTAAATACGAATGAACCATGTCTGACCTGCTCAGCGAATCCGCGTTTTTGTCTGTCTCATGTTTTCAGATGAACCGTCAAATTGTCCTTACACTTGCAAGATTCAACTGATCAAATCAACGCGCACGATGGCTGGAAAGTAGTTTTGCCATTGCTTCTGCGAATGTCCACCTGGCACTGATTCCACTTTGGGTATGGCGGAGGCATGCCTGATGCATCCTCCGGCATGCAGATGAATGCTGCTGGCTTCCCATCGGAGAACTTGTAGTCAAGAGTGTCAATCTGGTCATTCTGTTCGAAAAATCCAGATGCAGAGTCCTTCAAAGCCCAGTAATATTCGGCACAATCGTCTGTCTTCATAGTCTCCTTCTTAAAATGCAATTGCTTGCTGTTGTTCTTCTTGTCACCCTTCTTGTTGTGACCCATGTTGCCGTGTTGCTTCTTGCTGTCCAATTTGTAGTAGACGAATCTTGGTGTGGCTTTGATTCCCGGCAGACCGACTTGAGAGATTAGCGCAATCTTCGACGGCAGTCGGCATTTGCCGAGTGAAACACTCACCTTCCACACCCTCAATTTTTGCGACACTGCATTCAAATAGGGCAGACGCCAGAGCGAGTAGAGTCAGAAGCTTGAAGCGTCCACCGTGTACCATGTTCACTGCGAGAGAGGTCTGTTGATAGACTGTGTTGCTCAAGATTCGCTTGGAACCAAGAGGATAGTTTGTTGAAGATTGAAACTTATGTTCCGGTATCAAGGTGCAAGATGCGGCTGTTTTCTTGCGGGCCGCAGGCTTATATCGACGATCGGTATTCAACTTGACACGGTTCTTTGCGTGATTCCAACAATTGAGCAATCATGTCTCCCGGAGATTGGAGATCACCAACAAATAGACAATTAGTCCGCCGACAATCCCGACAACAACCTCGTCATTTCCGATGGAATCAAATTCCACAAACAATCATGTTTGCACTCGTTGATGGCGATGTAGCAAACTCAGGCTCACGGTGGAGTTGGACCAATGCCAGCAGCACGTCAAATCAGTTGCAATCTTCGGAGAAAGGATCCAGTGTGTGACTATTGCTGAGAATGTATATAACAAGTCTTTTGGCAAAGAAAGCCGGAAAAGCGGTCGTAGAAATTGCACCTGAAATTAGGCTTTGGTGTTTATTCTAATCCACGCGTGAGATAGATGAATTGAGACCAACTGAAGCAACTTTTGGTATAGTAGGCATACATGATTGTCTTTTTGATTCCGAAGCTTTGTTGAAAATGCCGGATCTTGCGCAGCACATATTAATTGCACACACAAGTTCAGGCTGCCGCACAAATTTAGAATAGAGCATCTACGAAACTGACATCAACTCAACGTCTATCGTGTTTTTTGAAGTTTTGTACTGTGTGATTGGCAGGATAGCTTCTGGGATGTCAAACGATCAGCATGTTCTTGGCGGATGCAGCAATTTCCGGATCAAGTTGATTGTGCACCGTCCCCGTTGAGTGTACACTTTGGCTCGAACAATACCATTCCGTTTTGTTTCTTGTGAGAAACTGTGCAGGTGTTTGATAGACCCTCCAAAGTCATGGCTGAAGGAGCATACGAGGGAGTCTGCACATCGGCTGGCGGAGAGCAGACAAGAGCCGCAAAATCGCCATTGGAGAATTGGTAGTCTTCGTCTTCCGTGTTCTTGTCTTCGAAGAGTTCATCATGGCCTGCTGGGCGTTCTGCCCAAAAATAGTAGTCACAAGTTGGATCCTGTGCCGTCATGACTTTCCTTTCGTACCTTTCGACATTCTTGTCCTCATTCCAAACGTAGTAGATGAGATGATTGGTTGCTTCGACTGTCGGAAGCTTGATTGCTAGTCCTCAGTTAGTTGACGCTTCTCTGCTAAGACTTTGAAGACATACATGCTGTCTCTTTTGCGTGAGGTGATGCGACGATTCCAGCGGCAAGGTACAACACGGCCAGTAGTTTGCTGTTTGACTTCTGAAACATCTTGAGCTGAAGTGAATTGCAGAAAGGAAAAGCATTTGGGCGCACACGGCTATTATATATGCCTGCAACTGCAAGACTTCTGCTAATGATGCATGCGGCGCTTGGTCGCGAGTATTTGCGCGAGCCAACTATATTCGAACGCGCACGCAGGTTTGTTCGCTGGTTCATCTCGCGCGAGACAAATTTTACCCCTTTCCCGAGCTCAGGCGAGCTGCTTACCGAACAAAGGAAGGAAAAAGCGCTAGTGCTGTTGTACCTAGCACAGCAACGGCATCGCAGGTGATGATGTTGCCCCTCTGCCAAAATTTAGTGTACTTTCACTCTTTGCCGGAGCCAATAGCACACCGGTGATAGGAAACATTGAGAATGCTGGCTAATTACGCATTTCTGCTTGCACAGCCGGTTTCAGTAGTATTGTAGCAGCAGTACGTCCTGTAGCAATTGCAACAGCTATTGTGTGCTAGGATCTACAGTGGGTCTAGCGGCCGAGTCACATCATGGGCAGAAAGGATGACCCTACTATTATACCCAAGATCTCCCCTCAGCTGCAGGCGTTCTCGATTACCCCTGATGTTTTTGCGATTGAGACAGAACTTTATCAGCAGACATGTCTACTTGCATAGCTAAAACTGGAGATGAATCAATGTTAAACTTTCTACCATGAACTACCTGTACATTGCTCGTACCCGTACCATATCTGTCAACAGCCGAGTTCAGTTGAAGCTGCACGCAGGTCTCCACTTGCCACCTGATTTAAAAAGACTGCATTTGTTTGGAATTGGCCAAGCCTGGGCTAGAGGCCACTCTTCGTCCTCTCCATAATCTCCGTCGGGAAGCTCGCAATAGAGAAGCGCGGGCTTCCCGCGAACATGCTTCTTGGTCGGCTTCATGTTGCGGAAGTGATAAGATTTGAGATCCTTCACATGGAGCCGTTCTGTTTTGATTCCTTCGTAAGTGAAATTGAGGTGTGTGCTCAATGTTCCCCAATAGTATGAGTCGCAGCTGTCTGCAACAGCTAACATTGACTTGTAATTCGTTGCGTTGGTCTGCCTGTAAATGTAAAGATCTTCATCTGTTGATAGGCTGGGAAGGTTGTCATCAGTTGTGCAAGCCTGGAGACAGGGAGACTCGTGTGCGACAACCTTGTGCTTCGATTGACCAGGTTTTGCAGTGGTCAAGTGGATAAGGGCGACAACTGAGATGATGCGAATAAGCTGTAGTGTGTACATGATTGCCAGCATTTGCAGCTTTTGCGTCGAGAAACAAAATGTCGTGATCTAGACATCCAGCTCTTGTTATAAGCTGAAGGAGGTTGACTTAGCTGGTGATTGTCTTAATTTCGCTTCAACGATCAAATACACAAACATTGCTGATCTTCCGCGGTTGACTCTCAAGCTTAAGCATCCCAGCCTAGCAAGAACTGAAAGGCCTGTTTAATTGCGAGCCTGCAGCTGTCTGTGAGTTCAAACAAACACAAACACCACAATGTGATCGTGGCAAAGCCTTTGCAGCCCGGTGGCTTTGATTATCTCATCATACCAGTGTCTTCGTCAGCGCATCAGCATTGCTGGCATTGAGGGGAAGGTACAAGCTCGAATATTTATTTATGTCGAGAAGGATCATTGAGGGTACAATCGCAATGAGAGCATACTAAAGGCTCTTATCAAGGCTACAAGAGGGGTTCCATTTGCCCGTCTTTGCTGAATGAGACAGACTGCACTTGTTGGACACTGGCCAAGCCGGAGCAGGCTTCCATAGAGGCGCTTCATTTTCATCTCCGTCATTTTCATCATCTGGAGCAGGCAGCTCGCAATAAAGCAGCGCAGGATGACCACCAGCATGCTTGGGGACCAGCTTCATGTTGCGGAAATGATAGGACTTGAGGTGCTGCTGCAGCTGACGAGAGTCTCGTTTTGGTATGCCATCATAAGAAAAGCCCTCGTTTGTGCTCAACGTGCCCCAATAATAGTATGAGTCGCAGGTCACCTCGCTCGCAAGAAACGATTGATAGTTTGTTGCGTTGCTCTGCTTGTAGTAGTAGAGATCTTCATCGTCTGACAAGATTGGCAGGTTGTCAGTTGCGCAGACTCGGAGACAAGGCGATGTCTCTGCCGCAGCTTGGGGCGTCATTTGATCATCCGTCGCCGCGGCAAGCGCCATGATGGCGACCAATAAAGAAGCGAAGCGGAGAATGCCCGTTTGCGAGCACATGGCTGACAGAGTTGGAGCGAAGAGGTGTCGCCAGCATGGTCCTTGTTATAGGTAGAGAACGGTCGCCAGCAGCTGTCGCGCAATTTCTCGTCGGAAATTTGCCAAACATTGTTCATTTTAGAAGGGTCAAATTAGTGTGTTGCCAAGCAAATGGAACAATGGATGCGAGGTTGAATGCTTGTTGATACAAACACTACGGCTTGAGTTGTTGCCAAAGCTCCGGACAATGTTTCCGCGCCCAAGCCTCTGTTTGCGGCCGCATGCCACGTGCTGTATTCCATAACGTGCTCAACGTGCGCGGTCCGACATCGCTTTTGTTTTGCAATGCCTCCTCGAGTAGCGGCAAGACACCGGCCGGGTTGCCATTGCGGGTGTAGACTTCGACTAGCGAGGCGTAATTGTTGTCATTGAATACAAAGCCACGACGTTCAAGCGCTTGCCAGATGAAGAGGCCGCGTGTTGGCATCCGCATATGAGCACAGGCGTCCATGACGACACTGACACTGACTGGGGTCGGACCACGGCCGCCGAGGAAGATCTGGTTCCAGACATCAAATGTTTCGGCGGCGGCGACATGCGCATACGCCCGCATGAGGGTTGTCAAGATGCGTGTGTGCTCAGACAGATTGACGTCCATCTTGATGGATGCGTGGATTTGACGAATGAGGTTGATGTCGTTGAGATCTTGGCCGCCGTGGAGCATGAGCGTGTACATGCCAACGTCGGGCTTGATTTGCGATTGGAAGAATTGGCGAAACATGCGGGCGAGTTTGTCGATGTCTTGGAGCTGAATGAGACGCTTGAGCAAGAGATTGCGTAGCTCGAGGCTGTAGACTGGGTCGTCCCAAAAGAGATTGCGTAGCAAGATGGAGAGATTCCAGACTTGCTTGCCGTCTGCCGCAACGGCAACCTGAGCCAGAATAGCTTGTATTGTGTGTTCAGGCGACCAATTTAGGCGTTGCCGACTTTGCTCAATGATGCTTTCGAGTTGCATGAATTGCTTGCGCTCGACAAGTTTGGCAATGAGTACAGGCAGCGTTGACTGTGCAATGGGGAATGGCTCTCGTTTGACCAAGAGGTCGAGAAGCTGCTGGTCAAATGAGGCATCTGCGTCGGTTGAGTTCAAGTCGGCGACCAAGAGTACTTGTAGCGCCTCGGAATCGAGCATTTCTGCAAAGCCAGTTTTTTCGGCCTCGGCAAAGATGCGTTTCGCTTGAGGTAGATTGGCGAGTGTGACGCCTGCAACAATGCGCATGCCGTAGGTGGTCTCATTGGGGAACAGATCAGGGTGATCTGCAAAGGCAGTCCACAGCTCATCGATCACATCTGAGCGTTGCGCGAGTCCTGCAGCCGACATCATGGCGTTGAGCGTTGACAAGTCTACAGGGCGTGCTGCGGCTTGTTTGCACACGTCGTTGATCGAGGCGCCTGTAAAGACTGACCATGCCAAGAGCTTTCCGTACACTAGATCGGAAGCATCGCGCTTGAGCTGTTCGGCAATAGATTGACCCATGGCTAGGTGACCGGCACGCATGCAGCTGTCGAGCACAAGCAGCTTTGTTGCCGTGTTTGGTGCAATTTGCAACTCGTCCATTGTCGCGTAAAGCGCAATCGCATCATGGAAGAGCCCTTGCGTATTCAACAAATCCAGCTGCAGATTGACAATCTCGGCATCGAGCGGTATCCGGTGAAGAAGCATGTAATCGCGCACTTCAAGAAAACGAGCAAGATTGGCCTGATCTGCGAGACTTTGAAGCAAGATGCGCCAGAGCTGAGCCGAGTCTGGCAAGTTCTCGGCGGCTGCGCAAAGCTGCAAGGCTGCCGTTTCATTCCCGGTGGATGCTAGCGCCGCAATCAGTTGCGGTAGACAGTCTTCTAGTCCGGCCGTCGCCAACGAGCGCGTCACTTGTACTTCTCGTTTGCGCTGAAGAAGGCCATATAGCTGGGCCGCTAGTTGATCATGCTCCTCGCCGTGCATCCGTAGCGCTGCCTGAATCGATTCAAGCAACTCGCCCTCCTCCAAGGCTACCCGGTCGACCGCTTCGAGCATAAATGCCACCTCTTGATGTGAAAGAGCGCCATGCCTTCGCCGCGCGAGCACCTGGAGCCATCGATCGCGCTGTTTTGACTGTGCACTGCTCTGCTTGAACCATTTGAATGCGAATGCCCGTGTTGAGCTTGTGTGAAAGGTAGCCCGAGCAGATGCGGTACACGTTGGACATCTCTGAGATGCTCTTGCGCTAGACAGCCATGACCCTGCTTGCCTACCGGCTGTCCAGGCTCTCTTCATGATCTTTTCTATCCTTGCGGGCTGTGTGTCTCTTTTTCTTTTGTTTCCCGTCGTCGCCTTCATGACGCGTCCACCAACGCTACAACCAGGACTACTTGCCGGTACTTGATAGGAAAGCTACAAGGACAGTCAGGACAAGCTTACTGTAGTAAAAGCGGTCATGGCCGATACATTGGCGCCCAGCAAGCCGCTCTTGAAGCCCGTCGCGAGTCCCGCGCCCGAGATTCCGACATCTGTGGCACAACCGAGTGAAGGCGACCACTACTCGCGTCTCAAATCGCTGCAGCGGCACCTTGAGATGCTTGACCTGCAGGAGAAGTTTATCAAGGAAGATCAAAAGACGTTGAGGCGGGAGTTTGTACGCGCTCAAGAAGAGGTGAAGCGTATCCAGAGTGTGCCCTTGGTGATTGGCCAATTCTTAGAGGCAATTGATCAAAACACGGGCATTGTTGGGTCGACGACGGGCAGTAACTATGTCGTGCGCATTCTATCGACTTTGGACCGTGAGCTGTTGAAGCCATCGAGCAGTGTCGCGCTTCACCGTCACTCCAACGCGCTTGTGGACATTTTGCCGCCCGAGGCGGATTCCTCCATCCAGATGCTCGGTGCGGATGAGAAGCCAGATGTTACGTATGCCGATGTCGGTGGACTTGACATGCAAAAGCAGGAAGTACGCGAGGCGGTAGAGTTGCCGATGCAACAGGCGGAATTGTATCGCCAGATTGGAATCGAGCCGCCGCGCGGTGTGCTTCTCTATGGCCCACCAGGTACAGGCAAGACGATGCTTGTCAAGGCTGTGGCCAATGCAACAAAAGCATCATTCATTCGCGTCGTTGGCTCTGAGTTTGTGCAGAAATACCTCGGCGAAGGCCCGCGCATGGTGCGCGATGTTTTCCGCATGGCGCGTGAGAATGCGCCCTGCATCATCTTCATCGACGAGGTGGATGCGATTGCTACGAAGCGATTTGATGCCCAGACTGGCGCGGATCGCGAGGTGCAGCGCATCTTGCTCGAGTTGCTCAATCAAATGGACGGCTTTGATCAGTCGAGCAACGTCAAGGTGATTATGGCGACGAATCGTGCAGATACCTTGGATCCGGCCTTGCTTCGACCGGGTCGATTGGACCGCAAGATTGAGTTTCCAAACCTGAAGGACCGTCGGCAGCGTCGACTCATCTTTACAACCATTGCTTCCAAGATGTCCTTGTCGCCCGAGGTGGATTTAGACACCTTTATCCTGCGTCCTGACGCGTCGAGTGGTGCGCAAGTCGCTGCCATCATGCAAGATGCTGGCCTCATTGCCGTGCGCAAAAGCCGTTATGTGATTCTACAAAGCGACATCGAAGAGGCCTACGCCAAGCTGCACAAGACAGAAGGCGAAGGCAGCGCCAAGTTTGAGTTTTACAAATAGTCGTGCAAGCATTCTATAGTCTCACAAGCCTCTTCAGTCTCTTGGTCTCTTCGTCTCTAGATCTCTTGATCTCATCTCTTTGAACATAATCTATGTCTCTTCATTGACTCCGAGCGCCTTGAGTTCAGCACCACTCGCATCATGATTCTTCGTCGTACGCTGCCAGAAGCGCTTCTTCTTGATATCCTTGTCGTCTTCCTCGTCATCATCCAACTTGACCTCTTCAAACTCCGTCTCCAGGGCTGCCGTCGGCAAAGGTTGCATGGCAGGGACGGAGCGGCCACTGCCGGTCGTTGACGGTCGCGGCGATCCACCGAGTCCATTCGCAGGCGCCAATTGAGCAAGCAGACCAGGATCCTTGCGACTGTAGCTATAGGACGAGCGTCTACCATCTGCTTGCGGCGGCGCCGTCAGAAGATCAAGCGACTGCCTGCTCGGTCGGCCGCCTGTGGTTGCATTGTTGGCGCTGCTGCGCACACTGGCGCTATCGTTGCCGTCCATACTTGGCCGAATATCGAATGATCGACGATAGCCATCAAACGATGCGCGCGGGATCACAAAGCCAGCGCTGTCTTCGTCCGTCTTGATATCAGGTGCTGCATGGTTGGTACCGCCGCCGCCTGGACGGAAGCGCGATAGGAACGAGGTCTTCTCTGGCGGCGAAGGCGGTATGAATGTGCCCTCAGGCGAGACACTGGATAGCTTGTATTCGGGCTCTTGAATTGGGCGCGCATAGCTGCCGGATGGACGCGGGGAGATGCCATCTGCTGTTGCCGGTGTTTGTGTGTCGCTTGTTGGGTGCGCCGGCTTGCGCGTGAACATGGACTTGACGTTCTTCATGTCGGCTTGTCAGTGCCTGTGTTATACTTGTGCAAGTGCTATGGATCTTGTCTGCAGGGAGGAGTTGCTGCTTGGTCGATGGCTTGTCGCAACGGAGATGTGTCGTTCTAGCGCTATCGTGCCAGGAACGCAGCAGGACCCCCTTAAGAATATATAGACTATCGCGTGTCGCGTCTAACCAGTCTATCATGGCTGACTGCTATTCCTAAATCTCCTCGTACATGCTGACATTCTCTTGCGATCCAGCCCGCAACGCCGTCCATGCACTCCGGCCACCCGTCTGCAACCGCCCATGCGCCGCAAGACCCATGATGAAGAAGGCTTGTCCTTCAGCGGAGGTGCCTTGGCCGTCGAGATTGCCCTCGCGTCCGTCTTTACGTGCAAGGACACAACCGCGGAGGTGACCAATACTGTCGACGCGCGTGACAAGGGCTTCACGCATGCGATCGGCGGCTGCCACTTCATCCGCATCCGACTTGAGCAGACCGAGCAGTTGCATGGTGTAGATACTGTAGGCATACATGGCGGCGGATGTGCATTCGACAAAGCTGGCCGTGTCTTCCAAGACAAAGTGGAACAATCCATCGGCGCGTTGATGGGCGAGCACGCTGCGGAGTGTCTGTAAGGTTTTAGCGGCAAGGAGCTCGGCTTCTTCATGCCAGCCGTCTTGCGGCAGTAACGAAAGAACACGCACACAGCCAGCGACTGCCCACCCGTTGCCTGTGCTCAGATGCTCGCGCCGCGCAATCTCGTGGCTCTCGATATGCCAAGACTGCGACCAGAGTCCCGTCTTGGGATCACGTAAGTACTTTTCATAGCCATTGAGTTGCTGGAAGCCTTCAAAGATGAGTGAGTCTTGGTTCCAGGAAGAACCTGTAGCAATCAATGCCGGTGGAAGCATGTAGAGGGCATCGACCCAAAGTTCGCCGGCGCGATGGACCAGGAGACCTTCAAAGGATCGACCAGCCGTCCGCCTGATATACCCGACCAGAGATCTCGCCGCCGACAGCCAGACTGTATCGCGCGTTTGATGATGTAAAAAGACAAGACACTCGCCAATTGCGCAAAAGTCGAGCGACGACTGGTCCGTCTCGTTGAGCAGTACGCCGAGCCGTCCAAGACTATCAGAGCGCGCAATCATATCATAGGCGAGTCCAATGATGGACGGAAGCTCTTGCTCAGGTTGCCATTCGTACAGCGCTTGGGCGGCGAGCGCCTGTTCCCAGGAAGCGCGTTGCATGGCTAGTAATATTGTTTTGAGGCGGCCGATGAGGAGGTCATGCTCGGCCATGACTAACGAGTAGAGGCTCGATCGGTATCCTTTGTTGACAGCGTCACTGATTCGATAGGCGCAAGTTGCTTCAACAGATGGTGGCTTGCTTGGCTGCTTGTGGTGTGCTTGTCAGCCAGCGCGACCACCTCGTTATCGATATCCACTACCCTGCCCACCACAACTTCATGAGTTTGCTAAATAGGAAGCCATTCTCTGCCTCTGTCCCTACCTGACACTGGCACTTGATCTATGTCTCATGCTGCCATCCTCGGTGATTAGACTGCTGAAGTACGCATTGGGCCTTTCTCATCTTTGCGACTTGCATAGATATTCCAATGCTTATATGGCTTACCTCTATGACCACAAGAGATATACCCTCTGCTGAGGTTCATAGACGGGAGCTTGCTATACTAAATCCGTCATATAAAACAGGATGGGCATCGTCCTGATCATGATCGCGTTAATTCGCAACCGTTCCTCATCTGCAGCCATGCTCTCTGCAATCAGCGTTTCTGCCGTCATACCGGGGAGAGACTCTGCTATGGCTTGAAAGGCTAACGTTGTTGACGATGTTTTTGCACTGGGCAAGCCGGCATTCATTTCGGCAGCAAGTGACGCGATGGCACTGCCAAGGTCGTCCATAGTGGCAGGCTCATGGCGGCCAGGTAGATAGCTATCGGCGCGAGCGCTAGATCTCGCAGGAGGCTGATCTCGATGCGGCAATGCCTGTCGAGCGCCTGCTTTCCGCTTACGAGACTCTTTGACTGTGCTCGTCTGTGTTACGCGCGGTACGCTGCTGCTGGCTGTTCGCATCGTCAATCTTTACAAGCCTAGTGCCTTGCGACTAGCTGCTAGTCACAGCATTTCTATGCGAGTCTGAAGCAGTCTATGTATCACGAGTCACGACCAAGTCCTGATCATGACCAGCCTCGGCCTCGAATAATATTCGGGTCGCTTCGTCGATCGGCACGTCACCTGATCCACCTCCGCATTTGGCGCTTACGACTTCGGGAGCCTCTTACCCCGGATTTCGGACAAAAGGACAACATGGACCGCCGAAGCCATCGGTACACCACCTGAGCAAAATACAAGCTCATCATGTCGCAACAGCCCATCTTCAACAGCCTGCCCATCTTTGACGACAAGGAAGCAGCAGCCGACAGCGCCGTCTCAGCCGAACCGACCCTCGACCTCAAGCATCGCGCCGATAGCGTTTCTTCGCAGAAATCCAACGCATCCATGGACGAGGCGCGCGCTGATACGACGGACAAAGGCCTGCCTTTCAAGCTGCTGCCTGTCTTTGAGCAATGAGCGGAGTAGGTGGAGGCAGAGACTGATGGGAATGTTGTTGTGCTATCTTTTCTAGTATGCTAGTATGCTTGTTACTATCACTACTTGCGCTTGTCCGTGCCAGACACCTTGATCGTCTTGACACCCACGCACGAGATGACCTCTTGATCCTTGAGACCCTTCATGAGTTCGCGCTCCCGCGGCCACAGCTTCTCCTTGTCTTGCGCCGCCTCATCAATTGCAGCACCACACCAGCCAGCGACAACAGCCTTGAGCGCCTTGCCCTTCTTCGCGCCGCCCGGCTGCAACTTGCACTTGTACTTGAACTTTTGCAACGCGCCATAAGGTGCGCAGGTAGGAATTGCATCGACTAAGACGTCTTCTGGCAGTGGCATCGAGACGAAAATGTCGAGCGGCGTGATGAGTTCTTGCTCTTCCTCGTCGAGCTGTGTAATCTTTTCCTCCTTCATAATCTTGACCAGCTCAGAGTCTTGCTTCTGTAGCTTGGGCGGCGGCTTGCTGGCAGCGTGTGCCGGCTCCGGTGCAGGTGCCACCTCTTCCTCGTCATCCTTCTTGATTTGAATACCAAGCAGTTGCTGAGCTAGCTCCTTGTCGTCTTCATCTTGGTCGGCGTACTTGGCCAGCTTCTTCTTTTTCGCTTTTTGACCGCGCGTCAACTTGGGCTCTTGCTTGACTTCTTGCTTAGCAGCAGGCTTGCCATTCTGTCTTGGCACTTGCTCGGGCTTGTGCGTTTCGTCCGTCTGCTCCGTCTTGCCCTTGCGCCGCTCACGTCGCTGCTTGGCCGTCGTATGCTGCGCCTTGCCAGAGAATGCGTTGGGCGCCGGTGCCTCATCCGACTCGCCATGGTCCTCGAGCGCGTACTTGTCGCCTGGCTCAGGAAGTTCGGAAGTGGCTGCAGCAGTCGATGGCTCTGTCGCGTCTTCCTGAACCGCGGCCATCGGTTCTTTGGCTGGCGCTTCCGTCGACTCGGGCTGTGCTTCGACGACAGCTGGCGCCTCAACAACAGGCTCGGCAAAATGACGGTCATCTTCCTGCCTCGCAGCCTTGAGCTTGATATGCCGATCGCGCGACTGCTCATCGACAACAAAAAACATGCCATACCCGAGCTCAAGCTTGGCAGGCGGTAGGAAGTTCTTTTTGCCACGAATCATAAAACTGCCCGTCGTCAGGTATTCGCCTGTCGGCGCCGTCTTGGAGACTTGGTCGTGATTGACCCAATAGGCTGAAATGACCATCTTGGCATCCCAGGCACTGCTTGTAGCAACCGAGAGTGTGCCGGCTTGCGAAAGCGTGGTCGGCGGAATGGGCAGGTGGGCGGCGGTGTTTTTGACGATGACAGTAGCAGCACCTGTCAAGTCGGCGTGCACGTAAACATCGCCTTGTCGAAAGTGCTTCTTGTAGAGTTGTTCGTTTTGCTGTGCATCATGACCGCCCAAAACGAGGTAGCCTTCAGAAGAGATGAACCAAAGAAACTTTTCAAACCAGTAGACTTTGCGAATCGGCTTGATGGTTGTCTTTTCTTTTAAATGCTTGCGCAAGTCATTCTCAACCTTCTTTTGCGTCGATTTAAGCGCCTTTTTGGACGACTTTTGCGTCTTTTCCTCCTTTGAGATGGCACTGCGACGGACGGCGTAGTAGTTGCGCGCATTGGCAAAAGCAGTTTGAGCAAGGTCAACATCGACTACCATGTTTTGATCGGCTCGCTCACTGTCGTCGCTTTCATCTGCATCGTCGTAAAGCGCATCAAGTGCAGGGACAACGACCGACACCTTGTTGTCCTTGAGTTTGAGCGGCAGCCTAATGATACCTGCCACAGGATTGCCACCTTTCGCTTCACTCTGAATCAACTTCTCCATGTCAAGCCAGTCCATGCCTTGCTCCAACAGCTGATTGACGGCCGCAATGGCTTGATCGACAATCTCTTGTGAGCCTTCGAGCGCGGCTGCCTTTTGTGCAGACGTGGTTTGTGCATCGACCAACGTATCAATCTTGCGCTTGTGCTCGTCATGGGCGGCT
The DNA here is from genome assembly GCA_003717165.1 of Protomyces inundatus. NCBI lineage: Eukaryota > Fungi > Ascomycota > Taphrinomycetes > Taphrinales > Protomycetaceae > Protomyces > Protomyces inundatus. The sequence goes on along the minus strand of QXDR01000019.1, from coordinate 9,887 downwards.
GCAATTTTCTTTTCAGCAAGTGTTTCCTGCTGCCGCACGCGCTGATCGAGCTTTTGCGCCTCGATAGATGAAAAGTAGGCATCGACGGCGTCATTGAAGGTGTCATAAGAGATGGTCTTGAGTTTTGCATGCTCGACCTGCAGCGGCATGAACGGCTGAAAGTCGTCATAGACTTTATGCTCGCCATCTTGCTTGCAGACGATGAAGCCGGGATGCGCCGGTGCTTGAACAATGGCGTCGGCCTTTTCAAATGCCGGAAGGAGTGTGTCGGCCAAGTCGGGCGTTGCCGCAGCTGCTGGATCTAGCCCCGCCTCGAGGATGCAGTGCTCAACCAGCGATGCGCCGTAGTGAGAAAGTTGCACCGTCAAGGCCTTCTTCAATGTGCCGGCACCTTTTTGTTTCCTCGCCGCCTTGCCCGTCACTTCTGTTGCCTGAGGCGCCGCGACCGTCAAGGCCGCAACAAGCCTATCTCTGGAGATGACTTCAAATTCTGTACCGAGACGACGGCCGACATCATACGTCTCGCCAACAGCCACCTTTTGTCCCTCATCTTCGCCAACAACACGCTGCAGCGTCAGGATTTTGAAGTGTCCGTCTGTCAAGATGACATTGCCGCCTGCGTAAAACTCGACTAGCAAGTGATAGGATCGCTCCGGGTCTGCGTTATCCTCGCCGCCGCCAAAGGTAAAGATGAGCACACGATCACTGCCGAGCTGTTTGACATGCGTGATGCGCCGTGTTCGGATATGCTTCCGTAGTTTTGCGCAAAAGTTGCTTGGCTGGGCCGCCGTCTCTCTGGCAAAGGCTGTTGTATGCACGCGATAACCTGGATCAATGACGACGTTGTGCTTGATGGCGTTTTTTTGAAATTTGAGCAGAAAAGTACGGGTGCTGAGGTCGTAGATGTTGGCGAGCCTTGTGTCTTGCAGCTTTGCATTGATCTCTGCTGCGGCTGCCTTGAGATCTAGACTCGAGAAGCGTTGCTTCATGCTTGCTAGCTATGCTTGCTAGCTATTGAAGGATAGTCTTGCTCAGTAGTCCAGTCTGGTCTAGTCTGTTCGTTTGTATTCGAGTCCATCAAAGGCGAGTGCGTCATGATCCAACAACCACCCCTGCAATGTGAAGCTATCGGGAGAAGGGCAGGCCAGGCCATCAAGGGCAAACAGGGCCTCGATCAGGTCCATCAGCTGATAGCCAGTCTCCATCATGACGAGTCCATTCGAGGTCTGCATCGCGTGGGATGTCAGGGGCTTCAGGTCGCTTTGACTACTGCAGCTGTACGCCCAAGGTCGAGGTCCTGTACCGAGAACCGCCTCGTGTTGCGCCACCTCGGCCGGTGTCATGAGCTTGCCCGTCTTTTTGTAGCTCGCCTTGACCAATGCTAGACGCTGTGGATTGAGTGAGCGCAATCTGACGCTGCGGCAGGCTTTCCAGTTCATCCATAGATGCACGGCAATGAGCAGTACAAGCAGGCACCAGATGCCAAGACGGCTCTGGACGTGTGGTACAATCACGGAGCCAAGCACGAGTCCAATCAGATAGATGACCGTCTCTTGTGATCCATCTTTTGCATTGACATCGCCGACCGAGGCTTCTGACTTTGCGAAATGGTTGGTGAGGGCCGCTTTCGTGCTGCCGGCACAGACACCGCACAGTGCACGTAGACAGGATGCCGCCACGACAGCGATACCTTGCAAGGGCTGGGGCAGACTTGAAGAGAGTGTGCTCAGCATCATGCCGCTGTCATTGAAGAGATCTGCTAGAAAACGGAACCGTTTGCACTCGCTGTCAAAGCGCGACGCGTAGCGCCAGCTGAACCAGATGGTCAAGAGACGCGAGCTGGCTTCAGAGGCAATGTTGAGAAACCAGGCAGACTGGACCGTCGCGTCACTGCGCGAGACGCCCATGGCCACGAGGGCCTCGCGCGAGGCGAGTAGGCCGCAGATGCTGGATGCGATGGCTTGCAACGAGTCATAGAGCTGATAAGGGACGTAGTCTTCTGTCACGCTGTTACGCCAGTCAATGGGCATGAAGAGCTCTTCTAGGAGAAGCGCACGCGGAGGCCGCTGCAGCACCTGCATGGCTTCGTCTTTTGAGCGTTGCATCACTGGCAAGGACGGGCTAAATCACGGCATGGACATCGGCATGTACAAGTGCTTGGTATTAACAGAAAACAACATACGCCGACAAGAACAATAAGGAAGAAGTAAGCAGAGACCATCAGGTACTCAAGCAAGGACGAGGCCGACAACAAAACCAGCGACAGTGCTGATCATGACGACACCGCCGACAATGGCAGCCGCCTGCTTGATGCGACGCACCTGTCCATCGATACCTGATGCATTGCCGCGCAGGCTGGCCTGGTCACCCAGATAACAAATCTCATCAAAGACGCCAAATGCCAGGCAGAGGAGCAGCGGTGGAAAGAGCAGTCCGCACACAAAAAGCAGCCGATGTACCTGCACCACGCGATCCTTCTTGGCCGCTGGCTTGTCCAATGTCAGCTGCGGCACGGGCCTTTGCATGGGCATGCCTGGCAACAAGTACTTTTGCGATGCCGTCTTTTGATGCGCCGACGGACCAAAGTGCTGGGCGGGGTTGCCGATGGCGATGGGCGACACTTTGCGCTCTGAGCCGTGTCCAAGGATAGGCGAGTGTTGCATGTGATAGGCATGGATTGGCAGTGGAAAGGTATCTGGCAAGATGGGAATGGGCGGCAAGGTGGAAGGCGGCTGTCTGGGTGGCTCCCAAGTATACTCTGGCTCTCGCTCATCTTCAGACGAGACGGTACTGAGGAGATCGTATGCATTGGCCGAGAGGTGTCGTTCGAGGTCGAACTGAAAGGCCTCGCTCTGCTTGGAGAGTCGATCGTCGGCCTGTGGTTGAGCTTGTTGCATCTGCATCTGCATCTGTCTGTGCATCTCTTGCTTGCTGCTTGTGCGCGGTGTGGCGGCTTGCATGCTGTATCGTTGGGCCAGTGGTTGTTTGCCCTTGTCGATGCGCGGTCGTTGTACATTACCAGAGGCCTCCATGAGGGAGCGGCCGGCCATGTCCTATGTTATATTTTACAAGTACAACTTGTCTGGTCGTTGCGTAGATGACGCTTGTCGGCTTTTTCTTGTTTTTGTCAACAAAGCGACTCGACTTTACTTGTTGAGTCTCGTTGCCAAACTCGAGGGTGGGCCAACGACAAGATTCGAAGAGAAACACGTCGAGCTCGATCAGAAGGCTTCAGACGCGACCGGCATAGACGCACTGCGAGAAACTGCACGGCAGGCCACCATGCACAACGAGCGGGAGACGCCGGCCGCACTCTACTCGCAAGAGTCGGTCGAGGCAACGGCACACAAGCTGCATACAGACCTCGGCCGCGGTCTCAGCCAGCAGGACGCCAAGTTCAAGCAGGCCAATCACGGCCCTAATGAACTGACAAGCGAAGATGAGGAGAGCCTATTAACCAAGTACCTCAAGGGCTTCATCGAGCAGCCGCTCATTCTTCTTCTGTTTGGCTCGGCGGCAGTCTCGCTCCTCCTCGGCAACATTGACGACGCCGTCTCCATCTTTGTTGCGCTCGTCATTGTCGTCACGGTCGGCTTTGTCCAGGAATACAGAAGTGAACAGTCCTTGGCGGCACTCAATAAGCTTGTGCCGCACTATACCAACCTCATTCGCGACGGTCAAAGCTTTCATGTCCTTGCAAACGGGCTCGTGCCAGGCGATCTAGTGGAGTTTGGCGTCGGCGACCGTATACCAGCAGACGTGCGCATCACAAAATCCAACGCATTGCAGATTGATGAATCTTCTCTCACCGGCGAGAATGACCCGTCTTCAAAATCAGCAGACACGCTGTCGGCAAAAGGCACAAGCGAGCGCAGCAACATTGCCTATATGGGGACCCTCGTGACAAATGGCAACGGCACAGGATTGGTGGTCGGTACAGGCACAGACTCGGAGTTTGGCTCCATCTGGCAGAGCATGCAAGGCGTTGAAAAGCCAAGGACGCCGCTGCAGCAAGCCATGGACAAACTCGGCTCGCAACTCTCGTTTCTCTCATTTGGCTTGATTGGTGTCATTATTCTTATCGGCATCTTGCAAGGTCGCAGCTGGCTCGAAATGTTTACTATCGGCGTCTCGCTCGCCGTTGCCGCAATCCCAGAAGGTTTGCCCATCATTGTCACTGTGACACTTGCGCTTGGCGTCCTGCGCATGTCAGACCGGCGCGCCATTGTACGTCGACTGCCCAGTGTCGAGACACTCGGCAGCGTCAATGTTGTCTGCTCAGACAAGACCGGCACGCTCACCATGAATCACATGACCGTTACCAAACTCTTTTGCGGCAAACAGCTCAGTCGACCCTTTTCCAAAAGCGCCGTTCAAGATGGCAATGTCAAGCGTTTGTTGACAATTGGCAATCTCTGTAACAATGCCAAGCACAAAGAAGGCAAGGTGGTCGGCCAAGCGACCGATGTGGCATTGATTGAGCTGCTCGATGGCTTTGGCGAGACGGACGCACGCGGCGACCATACCCGTGACGACGAGATTCCATTCGACTCGGAGCACAAGTACATGGCAGTCACCTACAAAGGTACGCACTACATCAAGGGTGCCTTTGAAGTGCTTATCGACAAGGCAACCACGCTTTACGACGGTGAAAAATTGACTGACGAGCATCGCAAAACGCTCGAGGCGACTGCACAAAAGTTTGCTGAACAAGGACTGCGCGTGCTGGCACTCGCAACAAGTCAAGGCAAAAACAAACTTGATAATCTCTGCATCGCTGGTCTCGTCGGCTGCCACGACCCACCTCGACCCGGTGCCGCCAAGGCTATCCGACAGCTCGTCGCTGGCGGCGTCAAGGTGGTCATGATTACAGGCGACGCGCCCAACACGGCGCAAGCAATCGCACGCGAACTCGACATTCCCCTCGGCCGCGATAGTGTCCTTCTCGGCAGCGACGTCGAGAAGCTTTCACCAGAAGCGCTAGGCGAAAAGCTGCCATCCGTCAGCGTCTTTGCCCGCACGACGCCGAAGCACAAACTCAAAATCATCAAGGCTTTTCAGTCGCGCGGCGATATTGTCGCCATGACGGGTGATGGCGTCAACGACAGCCCAGCGCTCAAAGTGGCCGACATTGGCATTGCCATGGGCAAAGACGGCACAGATGTTGCAAAGGAAGCGGCCGACATGATTTTGACAGACGACGACTTTTCCACCTTGCTGCATGCTATTGAAGAAGGCAAGGGCATCTTTAGCAACATTCAAAACTTTCTCGCCTTTCAACTATCAACGTCGCTGGCGGCGCTATCGCTCATTGCACTTGCAACGCTCCTCGGTCTCGAAAACCCGCTCAACGCCATGCAAATTCTATGGATCAATATTCTCATGGACGGTCCGCCGGCTCAAAGTCTTGGCGTCGAAGAGGTGGACCCTGCCATTTTGCAATCACCGCCGCGTCCAAAGGACTCGCCTGTCTTGACCCTCCACATCATCCGGCGCGTCCTCTTCAACGGTTTGACGATTGTGCTTGGCGTCATGCTCGTCTTTTACAAGGAGCTGAGTAGCGACAGTCGCGTCACGTCGCGCGATACGACCATGACTTTTACCTGTTTTGTGCTTTTCGACATGTTTAACGCTCTCGCCTGTCGATCTGCCACCAAGTCTGTTCTCGAGTATGGCTTCTTCTCCAACAAGGTCTTCAACATTGCCGTTGGCACGTCTCTCCTTGGTCAGCTCGCCGTCATTTACGTGCCGCTGCTTCAGCGCATCTTTCAGACGGAAGCGCTGAGCTTTAGCGATTTACTCGGCTTGATTTTGCTTGCGAGTTCAGTTTTGGGCGTTGATGAAGCGAGAAAGTACATGAGACGGCGCGAGATGGCAGATTCAAAATATAGTCATAATGTCTAAGCATAGCAACAGTGCTGCAACACGGTAAACTGTGTTCGACCAAAGTACGCAAGTCATTTGTGCAATGATTGAGAGCATTGAACAGTAGATTCAGAAATTCAAGAGATCTGCAAGAGGCGTTTGTGACCAAATATTTGGCCAGCCGAATGCCATCCGAAAAGATAATCGATGATCAATGTACGAATCATTCGCAAAGTGATGATCGCAAGAGCTGCAACATGACAACCAAACTGTAGTGCAACTAGGCACGCCATTGTATGCCAGTCGGGCTCGAAACGGAAGATGTATTTAAATACATGCGAATCGCTCAGGCAGCTTCAAAGACCTACAGCTGGAACACCTTTGGTTAGCTCTGAGAGCTTTGTAGATTTTTCTTGGCATGTTGATAACGGATTTTCCGAATCGGTGTTTGTCAGCCAATTGTCAATGCGGAGTTCCCGAACCACAGCAATGCGTGAACAAAAGGACTCACGGCGCTCGAATAATCACAGAATCACCGCTCAGCGACGTTTACAATTTCGTTCAAGCTGACCATGAAGATTCGATTCATGTGCAACACCGCTTCAATTGCCTGGACTCTTCTCTCATTGATCATTCACCAGATCAGTGGAGTCAAAGGATCGGCGACTCTTTCTGATGGAGATAAAGTAGAGCTTGCCCTCTATATAAACGACTGGGTCCCAGGAGGAAATATCTTTTTGCGAAATGATGGACCACTCTACTTCAAACTTCAGCTCGATGGAATTGCGCAATTCACGTGGAAAGGCAATCAGCTCGTTAGTGCATCGAACAAGCGAAACGTTGGCACAGGATTTAACAATCGCTTGACGACACATGTGAATGCCGGTCAAATTAAGTGGAAACAGGAATACCTTTCCGGGTCCGCTCCCGGAATCTTCCTGTCCCCAGCTTCAGGCAATCTTTACCAGTATAATGACTTTTACAACGAGAGGTACGCCGATGATCAAGTATATTACACACCCGATTCGATTCCTGCCGGGTCCTATCCGGCTTTCATCAAAGCTATCAAACTTTCGTAGAATAATGAGGTTTTGAGTAGTAAGATTTGTTCTTTGAAGTTCACTAGTATCAGGACCATTTGGAAAGCACTGTTAACCCGAGTACAGTTGCTCATCCATTAAATACCCATCGAAGAACTCAATACGTGTCGGATGGCGTTCTTGTTATGCTATCCACTGTTTCACAAGCCGTGAAAAATACCAAGGCGCAATTGGCTGACTCTGGCATGTCATTGCGTGTTGAAAATTGTGGATACGGTGTCTCCGTCAAGAGGTAGAGCTGCCGTAGATTATGGCTCTGAAAAGAATTATACTCATACTCATACTCGTACTCACACTCGTCTCATACTCAAACAGCGGGCGGCGGAAAGTTTGATATATGTAGGGCTGTGTGACCCCTGATGCGCCTGGTCCACCCGATTGCTTTCCAAGTAGCGGAGCTCCACACTAGCTCGCTGCTCGCGAGTCAGCTGTTGCTCAGCACTGTATGACTCAGGAGACAGCCGCTACCGGTCAATTCGCTCAAGGCATGCCTAAGCATGTCGCATCACATCTTTAAGACGTGCCGTTTCGTGGTCCGACTGCAGACGCTCAGACAGTGCTTACTAACGCACTATGCACTGGCAGTCACGCTTTGCCACTTACTTCTCAGCTGCAGACAGTCGCAGACACATCCCGACTTGACTTTGAGCAAACTTTGTTTGAATGGTGAGTCCCTCAACTGTCCGTAGAAGGTAGCAGAGACGACGTCCACGCCTACCTGATCACGATGACTTTCAATCAACATTTTCTTTTCATACAAGCATTGCTAGCCCGCTTTCTAGCTTTCGCAAGTATTTAAGCCCGTTCGGAATTCGGAATGGACTTGAGGGCTTCAAAGCCATTCATTGTCGTACATTATCATGCAAGTGTATAAAGTAAGTCATAGTTATAAATTCATTCTCATATCATACATTGCCGCTGGACTGTGTAGGAGCACACCATACCTTTCAATTCTGGATGTATGGAAGTCATAGCCTAGCCACACATTGAACATCTTGTTTTGTATGGATGTCACATGCATATTCGGAAACTCACACTTAGTCAAGTTCAGTTTGTCATCACAATCAGTTACGGCTTGTCCGATAAAAAATTTGTCAGCCAATCGTTCGTTGCGGAGATGCCGAAAAAAGCGAGACTTACTTTAAGGCGGCTCTAAACGAGCAAAACCACACCCGCGATAGTTGCCGAAGCTATTGACGATACTCGCTTGAAAGGATACAAGCTCCTCACGGCGGCCACAGCTTTGATCTGCGAGTTGTGAGCGTTCATATGAGAGCTTCTCATTTGCTCGTCATTGTTGACGAGAAGATTTATAGCTGCAAGCATCATTCTCGTGCCGAACAGCATGATTGAACAACTGTAACCTGTTTGTATGATCTTTTTAGAAGGCGCATGAAAACCGGATGACCTTCGATTCGGTCTAGGGTGGGAAGTTTGAACCTTCGAACAGTCAAACAGAGTCAAACATTGTTTGTGTTTGAGGCAAACTCGAGCCAAACACAAACAGACGACCCGATGCTTGAGGTCAAACCAAACACAAACAAAACACTCTATTTTTCCGAAATGTTTGGCACTGTTCGAATCATTGGGGAGATTTCGACGGAGGCTGACGCCAAGCAAAAACTTTTCCCAGTAGCTGTTACATCGTGTAATAAAGCGCAGCAGAGTGAAGCTCCTGAGCAATCCTGATCACATCTACAGGCTATTCGCTCGGATCTCATATGCAGACCCATCGATCACTCGCGTGCGCAAATCTCAAGAGAGCCCATTGAACCACTAATGGTAGTCCGACACGCTGGTAGGAACAAAAGGCGTTGACAATTATGATCTGCTGGCCAACTTTGCCATGTCGTAACTCGCTAATAAAGCAAGCAGTGTTGCCTCGGAATGGGCATTTTCGCGCGGAAAGCTAACTTGTTCATATTTGAGTGATCGCATGTCGGGCGAAACTCTCGAAGCTTTAACGTGTCTTGCGAATTGGATTAGACTGTTTCACCCGACAGCAGTAACAGCCTGATTTGATCAGCTCAAGGCCGTGCGCACCCGGCATCTGCAAGTGTGCTAAGACCTTAGCTATAGTAATCTTGAAAGCTAGACGACTACCTCTTAGTCCTCATCCTTAGTCCTAATCCTTCTTTCTAATCCTTCGTCCCCATTCTCCGTTAGCCGAGGCAAACAAGACAAATGTTTGTTCATTGTTTGTCGTATCTCGCAGTCGCGATCCCATGTGAAGCGACAGCCTTTGAATATCAAGTTCAACAATATAAAGCCACTGCGCCCATTTTTTTTCCAACCAGTTTTGACTTTGCAAACATTGGAATCATCATCTGAGGTAATCAAGTTTGTTCTCCAGACACGATAAAGCTATGCTAACGCGGTAGCATGTCATTCAAAGCACTCTTTACCTTGGTCGTGGTTATTTCATCGACTGTACGAGCTGATTACAGCGTCGGTTGTAATGAAGCATTTTACAGCACCGACAGGCAATACTGGCTCGGATTTGCTGTGGGCACCAACTGTAATATCAGTGATTTGCAAGTGAAGTGTGTTTTCCCAGGACTGCAACAGGCACCAAGCGGCTCGCCATGGCCAACCTATAGTTGCTCGGGAACTACAGACCAACACGTTTGCACTTGCTATCGTGCATAGTAGTCGATCTATGTGGTTAGTACTAAACCAGTATGATAGAATCACCAGCTAGCCCCTATTTACATGACCAATTATAATGTAGTTCTTTATAGCCCTATCTACATGACCGATTATGATGTAGTACTTTAGAACCCCTATCTACAAAAGTTGCTAAAAGCCCACGTCTTTTAGCCCCTGGCCCACGTAACATGTTAAGCCAAACAGATAGCGACCACGTCTTTTAGCCCCCAAAATGCCACGTCTTTTAGCCCCTGCCGCGCGTTTAAGGAGGTT
>QXDR01000018.1:0-28472 GCA_003717165.1 Protomyces inundatus | reverse complement strand
ATCGTGGCGATGGCAACGTGGCGGACAACGAGCTGGAACCCGACCTCTTTGGGCATCCCGTCGATCGCAAGTTTCTGGCGGACAACGAGCTGGAACCCGACCTCTTTGGGCATCCCGTCGATCGCAAAATCCCGGCGACAAAGGTGCAAGTGTCTGTTTTGAAGCAAGCTGCGGTTGGAGTGCTTGAGGAGTCGTCACGCGCCGAATATCCACGCCGAGAATTTTCTGTGGCTCAAGAGCCGGATTCCCTTTCAGCTACTGGCGACTTGGGTGAAGGGCATTTGGTGAATCGTGGCGATGGCAACGTGGCGGACAACGAGCTGGAACCCGACCTCTTTGGGCATCCCGTCGATCGCAAGTTTCTGGCGGACAACGAGCTGGAACCCGACCTCTTTGGGCATCCCGTCGATCGCAAGCTTCTGGCGGTCAAGGCTCAAGTATCTGTTTCGAAGCAAGATGCAGTTGGAATGCTTGGTGAAGGCAAAGGCGGATTGGGCGACTTGGCAACGACGGGCTCGCCAACAGCACCGTCACCGCATTTATGGCTGTCACCGCCAACAGTTTGCCCGTTGACGTTACCGCAAGGGACCGTCGTCAGCACGCCCGCCTTGTCCAGCATATCGACACGGCCCATCACTGCGCCAACGCCTGCGTCATTGTCGCCCGGCCAGAAGCGTCCCGCGACGCCAGAGATGGACGCCGACCTGGCTGGGTCGGAGCTTGCTAGCCCAAGTTCGCGGCGGCCTCGGAAAGTTCGACGGAACAGTGATCATGAGACGCCACGCCGTTCCATCAGGCTGGCGTCTCATGCCGACTCGCCCGTTCAAGGGAAAACTGGCAAGCGCTGACGATTGGTAAGGCAAACGTCTGCGCTATTGTCTTCGATGCTGGCCTAGATCGCGACGGTGCCGTCATCGAGCGAATCTGCTGTCCATTTCCTCTGCTTTCGCATTCCATCGGCTAGACTTCCAGGCATCCACTTTGGCTCAAGCATTTGCCAGCACACGGCGAAATCATTTGACTTGTTCCGCGTCCCTTGGCTTTCGCGCAACCGCAGCACCGCCCAAGTTGAGTCTTTTGACGATGCTTTTCTGTCAGCTGGTAGTCTTGTCGAGATCTGACTACTTGCGTTCTTCAGCTGCTTCTAGACCCCTTATAGACACCTCGGCAATCTTTATCTCTAATCACGCAACACGTTTTCGAAAAGGGCATCTGAAGATCTCTCTGCTAGAATTTTGGGAATTTGCCAGCAACACACATCACGCGCCAAACCACATTCTTTGCTGCTTAGTTGCTGTCCTCATGAAGCCCTCTGAGCTCAAATTGCGAGATTGTTCAAAGCAAATGCTTGCCATGCGCGCATTTGAGCGCGCATCGCATGCTTCCGTGGCGCCAACGCTGCTATCGTGCTTGCGCCATGCATTTCCAGCTCACACAATGCTGGCCTAGGCGCTCAAGTACTGATCACGACAATATCTCAGACGTTCACCTTGTAAATCATCAACGCTTGCCAGATTTCTCTTGTGCTGGCGAGTCCATATGAGACGCTAGCCGGATTGCGCGGCGTGGCGTTTCATGGACGCTGGTCCGTCGAACTTTCCGAGGCCGCCGCAAGCTTGGGCTTTCGACCTCTGACTCAGCCAGGTCAGCGTCCATCTCTGGCGTCGCGGGACGCTTCTGGCCGGACGACGACGACATCGGCGTTGGTGCGCTTTTGGGCCGCGAGGATACGCTTGACCGAGCGGGCGTGCTGGCGACGGTCTCTTGTGGCGCTGACTGATTCAATGACCAACACCGGTTGTCACATGACCAGCATCCTCTATCTACAGATCTGCAGTCGATCGCAAAGTTTCCGCAGCAGAGGAGCATGTATCTATCTTGAGGCAAGATGCGGTTGAAACACTTGCTGAAGGTGAAGACGAATGTGGAGCGGGCGAGTTGGCAACGACAGGCTGATCAAAAGCTACCTCATCGCCGTTTTGGCTGTCAACACCGTCAGTCTGCCCGTTGACGAGGCCGTACCTGTTTGAAGACGTGCCGCCAGCTGTGCAAAGAGCTTTCTACAGAGGTACCAACAGTCCTACGAGATGACTCTGTCATGGACAATCAGCCTACCACGTCAATGCCATTGTCAACAGACATCAAAACGCCAACGTCTCGGTCATTGAGCCAGTCAGCACCGCAAGAGGCCGTCGCCACCACGTCCGCCAAGCATATCAACACGCCCCCAAAGGGCGCCAACGCCCATGTCCTCGTCGCCAAGCAAAAAGCGCGCTGCGACGCCAGGAATGGATGCAGATATGGCTGAGTCATATCGCCCTGGCCAAAGCTCGCGGCGAATCCGCAAAGTTCGACGACCAGCCATCATACGCCACGCCACTCAATCAGGCTAGCGTCTCGTACGGGCTCGCCATCGCAAGAGAAATTTGGCAAGCATTGATCGTCTGGAAGGGAAACAAACGCGATGCAGCTGCTTGGTTACCTGATCTTTTGTCCCAGCTGCGAAGGTGGTCGTGTAGTCCCGCCTTTCCTGACTGACTCGAAATATTCAAGCGTCCGTGGATCATCATAGCCATCCATGTTCGAATCGCGTGAGAGACGGCGCTCTGACATGGTCATGAAGGAGGATGCGCCTGGTGAAGAAGGTGCATACCCGGCAGCGGCCAGGTAGGCATCATGCAGCGATTGCGGCCGTGAATGGGTCTGGTTTGCGTATTGATAGGCAGAGAGTATACATAGTAACGCTCTTCGAATTCCGCGATTTGTCCTCGCTGTAACATTCACAGATTCAGCGAGGAGGCCGACAATGTGATTAATCTCCTTGATATAGTCAACGGTCTACGAAACGTCTCTGACCTCGCGGACTGCTATGAACAGCCGAGGCAGAGTCGGCCGAGCGGCGTGCAGACAACTTGAGACACACAGAAGCACCTGGCGTGGTTGGCAACGCCTTTGAACGATTCATAGGAGGAGATACAGCGGTATACGTCGGCCATCCGTAGACGTCAAGCAGCATCTCGAGGCGGATGCCAGTATTGCCACAGCCATGTTGTCAGCAAAGTTGGCGGCAAAGAACGCAACAATTGGAAGCCGCAGCTTTGAGCATAAAGCCAAGGGAAAGCTGCAAGTGCCTGAAGCGTACGAAGACCTCTCTGTCAGCAGACGCAAGATGTGAGAGCCGGTCGTATTGTCGCATGTCGCGTCCGTAGGCTACTTAGGTAGGTAGCTAGATCCTCAGGCCTAGGTACCTGAGCGGTCCCAATCACGTGCTTTGGAGTCGGAATCGGGTTAGGGTTGGAATAACCGACTCCGACGCTGCTGGCCTACCTAGCCACCTGATGCGCATGCAAAGCTGCATGTATAAGCGCTTGATCAAGATCTACTGAAAGTTTGATACGGGCTTGCAGCTGTTAAAAATCTTTGAGTCACCTCAAGCTATAGCTACGCTTCAAGCTTAAGAACAGGCTTAGACACCAGCGGATGTCTTTCCACTTGCTGCAGCATCCACCAAGTCTGGACCAGACTTTTCGCTGATCAATTTTCGTGCAGAGAAAGACGCTGCTCTGCTTGTCGAATGTTGTCAGCGCCGCAGCCGTTCCCATTCATTGTTGCGCGTGAGCGCGTTGCAGTAAAGCACACGCCCTTCGTCAGCTCAAGCGGCACAGGAGCAACTCGACGAAGAGTGCTAGCTGCAGGTTCTTCATGTGCTTGGTCTCTGCCGTCTTCTTCTGCTGCTCTTTCCAGTTCAAGCATCACTAGCGCCGCGTACGACCACAGCAGCATGCTGTCTGTCTGACACTCGCTGCGGCCATCAACCATGCCTTGGACACATGTTATTCCGATTCTAACATGCCGCAAGCATGGCTGCCGTCGTCTTCGCTTACGCTTATTCTTGCTAAACTACCATCGTCTAGTATTCTCCCGTCAGACCTTGTCCAGCAGGCCGGACAAAGAAGCAGTACGCAATTTTGCCAAGTCATTGTCAGGACGTGTGATTCAAGATGCACAACAAGTCAACTGTAGTCTCATGTTGCACTTCTTTCTACGACAGTTTGACCCGTTCTCGATGTTAGGTCCAGCGTAGTGCTCGCGGAACGCCGGAAGCTGGCTGATGGCAAAGCTCAATTGCAAGAGCAATTATCAAAGCCGGCTAGGGCCGGCGATTGGGCCCCATCGGCCATTCAAGATGATTCTTCTGACTCCGAGCGCTCTTCATTCTCTACGACGAGTTCAGTCACGGTCACCAAATCGGCAACAAGTACAGGTCGCGACAAGGCGGCCAAACCAATTAAGTATGAGACTGGGGCTGCTGTTATCGAAATTCCTGTGCCTATCTCTGGCGACGCTGAGAAGGCCACTGCTACCGTACAGCCTGATCACGGCCCTTTGCTAGCAAGTATGGATTCAACAAGTGTTTTCCTCATGAGTGCAACCAGCAATTTCCGCGTTTCGCAATAATCTCACACGTTTGACCTGGAACGAGCTTCTTGGCTCTTGCGCAACCGCCCAAGTTGAGGCTTTTGACGATGCTTCTCTTTCAGACTTTGATCTTGTCGATAGTTGACTACTCACGTTCTTCAACTAGTTCTAGACCTCTTATAGACAATCTTTCAGCTTAAACACTTAGCTGAAATGCTCATCTGAAGAGTGAAACCCGCTTCTTCCGCCGCGATTCCTGGAGGCTGCTGACGACGACACGCACCGAATCACATTCTTTTCTGCTCAACTGCTGCCCTCATGAAGCCCTCTGAGCTCAGGTATAGAGACGGTATTGAGCAGATGCTGGTCAGGAACGCCTTTGGGCGTGAGGTACCCAGTTTCGAGGCGCTCAGAGCTGTCACCGTGCTCACGCTATGAATGTCCAGCTCACACAACGCTTGTCTACGAGCTCCAGTCCTGATGCTGATGCTCACTTCTTTTGCCAAGTCAAGAGCTTCCTGCTATCTTGGCTAGTATCGCTCTCACGCTGGACCTGAGGGTCTCACCCAGTTGCCTCCTGGCAACAATCCATCTGGGCATGCTGTAAGTGCCTCCTGAGCTACCATGGCCACCTCCTGAATCATAAAAAGTCCTACGCGACTCTTCTTGATTCTCATCCAACAACAAGTCCACAATCTACGGAACGCAGCAGCACCAGCACGATGTCGATTTTCCTTGGCCTGCGTGCATACTGCAGCGAATCTACCTGCACGTTCATCTTCCAAGGACTGTGCGTTGTCGCGCTAGTTCTATTTATTTTGGACAAACTCTCTTCTATGCTTGAAGATAGCAGCACAGGGCCGGCCGTTTACATGGTTGTTGTGACGGTCTGCCTTCTCACGAGTACCGTCTTTACATCAGGGCTCGCAAGAGAAGATCCCATCAACAAAGAGGACCACTTGAAACTGATGGAGCTGGTCACTCAGAAGTTTGATGAACTGGTGGCGAAGGGCGAGGAGACGACAAACACCTTGGCGCAGGTTCGGCTTGAGTTAGCCAGCCTCTCTGAACAAGCTCGCTCCAGGCATGCTGAGCGAGAGCAACCTGCACAGTCTACCTCGTCGCCTCCACGCGATTTGCCATCAGTCTCCCAAAAACAGCCAGCTTTGTCTGAACATGCTCGCGGCAAACGCTCACCCTATCCGTCTTACAGCGTTGGCATGGCCTGTGGGACGCCGCAATTTCAGAACGCCAATCTTGATGCCACGGCTTGCAGCGGCGACGTCGCATCGTACGTAAACTCGTCTGATGACGTGTCCTTCAGCGCCACCAAGAATGGCGAGGGAACATGGTACCTCGTCATGGGGCCTGTGTCTGGCAGTTCTGGACGCAGCGAGACCACGCGCACCCTCAGCTCTCTTGGACTTGGAGGATCAAGCCACAGCCCTGTTGAAGCTCAGTCAGCTGCTGGCGCGTGCGATGGCAATCAAGAGAAGGACTTGCCAGATGGCGACGTGGGCGATGGCAATGCTGCTCCGAAAGGTGTGAAAGAAGGACATCAAGTGCAATCTGCTCATCATGCACATCGTACTCATCGTGTTTCATCCCTCAGCTCGCAGAGGTAGCCCCTCGACCGCAGCTTGCATGAAGTCAGTCCAACAGGCGACTCTGCACGTGGTTTCAAGTACGCCACAGCTCTGCTACACGATGAGGTGATTGATTGGCAAACGAGCAAGTGGTGCGCGTGCAAGAGGTGGCGACTGAGCGTTGCGCGCACGGAGATGCGTAAGTGAGTTGACGTAGTTCATATAAAGACCTACTTGAGCTGCATGAGATTGCAGAGCTACCTAGGCAATCAAAGAAAATCTCACTCTTAAGAAGCCGGTCGGCATCGAGCCATGTAGCAAGATTTGATCTGATTAAAGAGTTGTTGGACGCGTCAAGCACTCTCTGTCACTGCCGTACATCGTCATGCGATACTGATGTAGCGTAGACTCGGTTGTATTCACGCGGCCAAGCAATAAGATGCTGGCCTGTGCACAAAAACTTTGAGCAAGGACAACGCTGCAACGCCTCACTCTTCAAACCTGACGCTGTCAACACGCTTTCCGTTGGCAACGCCTGCTGCATCGTGGTCGTCGTCGCCTTGTTATTAGCATCAGCAGCGGAAAAAACGACTCAGGAACATTCTCCACAGTCCCAAACTGCCGTCCTGGACAGACAGCGGCATGCGAGAGGCGCTAGAGTAGCATGAATCTTGGAGCCAAGGCCGCGCTGCCGGAAAGCGCTGTCTTGATCAAATTTGGCAACTGCTGGCTCTTTGTCGGCTCGCACTGAAACTGACTGGTTGTGCTAGTGCTGGCTGCGACAAGCCAATCATGGTCGACAGAAGTGATACCAATGAGAAGTAGGCACTAGCGTTGCTCAGATTGCTGTGGCGGCCTGTGTCGGTTAACCACAACATGTCGAGTTCCGAATACTAGCCTCGATGACGCCGATGAGCATGTGAGCTGGCCTGACTGTAGCATCTGCTGGTTCAACTGGGCAGTACAGTGCCAGTACCTGTCAAAGGCTGTCATGGCCTGTCACTGGCTGTCATTGGCTGTCAAATGTCGACCACCCTGGCAACCCTAACCCTCTCTGACAAACAACTTTTGAAGCAAGCTTAAACCCGGCCGCGCATCGGTCAACGTTACCCTTGATGCTCGACAACCTTTGCGGGCTTCAACAAGATTTGTGCGAGAGATGACCAAGCGTTGACCAACCATAGAATCTCAAGCGCAACAAGATATCCTTGTTTCGTCCGTGTAAGAAGGCCACAAGCGTGGCAGCTTGCTTTGCATGTCGTAGATAGGTCGTGGCGAGGTTTTAATTGTCGCGTCTTGCATTGCACTAATGCTAAAGTCGTAGTACCGGAAACAAAGACTCAGTGATAATGTTGCAGATTACCTTCCTTCGCTAGAGTGCCATGCTTGCTCTACGAGCAAAGTCTGTAAATGGCATTCCGCTCGTGAGTGTCAACCTTCAAGATTTTCGCTGCGCCTTTGCTCATCGAGTGCTGGGAGGTGCTGTCTCGTGCCGTTGCTGCCAGTCTACTTGAAGATGTATAGCGAGTAGGGACTGCTTTCGCTTCCATGCCGGGCCATTGAAGTAATTGAGCGCCACGAGCATGCTGCGTAGCTCCCAGCCAGTCTTGTCCACTGGAAAGGTCTGTGATATCATGACGTGACAGCCTTAGCGTTTAGGCCCAGCTTGCTGTGGTACGTACATTTCGGGCCTGCTCCGTCAATCCGCCCTTGCGTAGCTGTCACATCATCGTCAATTGCTGTTATGAAAGGCCATAAGCCGTGCCGAGTCGACTTTGACCTTGATGTTCTGGAGAGTGCACCAGACCTGCCGAAGAGATGATCCATTTCCTTGGATTTGCAGTCAGAAGATGATGGGCATGGGCCAGAGTCCGGCCGTACGAGCAAAGAGACCCGCAGCGTGAATCAAGACTGTTTGACATTATGCTCGTAACCAGCTGTACCTGGAACCGAAGCGACAATGCACAGGTCATGTAAGAGAGACAGCGGTGCCATTCCAGGTGCAAACTCGGGCCTTTTGAGGTTGCTTGGCAGAAGAAGCACAACGGGGCCATTGGAGCGACCCGTGGACCTCTAGAGTGAGATTGACAAGGCCAAGACGTATGAGCGAGCATGTCCGCTACTGTACGTTGAAGAGTATCAATCATGCGGATGTCAAGCAAGATTGCGATCGGCTGCCGTTGCCGCCGCTATTCCGTACTAGGCCGCGTCATAAATCTGTCACTTTCAACGCTGGCTCAAGAGACCCGTGTTTCCAGCATAGAGCCATGGTGCATGCGGTCATCCGTCCTTGCGCCGCGTCATCCGGTCGTCACTGACTCGTCAGTCGTATCGTGCCGCAATTTGACCGCCATGTATCGTTCTCATGGCGCCGAAAATACCGTCGCAACAGACTTGCTCCCGAGCCCGTTGCTTCGTCGGGTAGCTTGGGCGGGCGCGTCGGGCTTCCTCGCGATGACGGACTTGTCGAGGAGATTTGCGATTTCTGCCGCATCACATTTACTGAGCATCCAGGATGCTAGTGAGAGCATAATTTAGAGAATGCGAGGGCCGTCTTTGGAGCGCAGTAGAGCCGAAAAGGTGGCATCCTGCCTCGGAGACTAGGGCGCGAAGGGCGCGTCGAGACTTGCTGTGCTGATCGTCAGGCCGGCCGGCGTCTCAAATTGCGGCGTGCCCATAGATGGATTCGATGCGCATATCTGGACGATCTAGTCGCGCTTGGCTACGTTCTCTTACTGGCAAGTTACTGCTCGAGACAAAGGCTTGCTCGACTGCCGCATTCTTGTCCTCTTCTTGGTTGTTTTCTTGATGCAGACAAGGACGAAAGCATGAATCATCACCTCGAACACGGCGAGAGGCCTGGGACAGTCAGGATCAAGTGGGCAAGCAAGGCACAATACCATCAGTCATGCTTTCAAACGCGTCTCATCACATGACGAGAATCAATGCGCGATGAACCGGTGTCTCCTCGATGAGCCCAACACCAAGTACGGCAGCAGGCTTGATGAGGCAGCGGCATGACGCTTCCGCCTTGCTCTTGTCAACAATTCATTGCCTTGGCATTCACTTTTGAGGACTTTCAAGGACGCATATTCGACGTGCAGGTGTCGGCGTCGGTGTGCGGCGCGACACCTTCAGCCAATCCCTCGGCCTCGATGCAGCCGTCGATTAAGCCTCTTTGGCGTCTTCATACAGCGTCGCATGGCTAAGCGGATGCGAATCTAGCGATTCTGCGAGAGTATGCCATTCAAGGCGGTGCGATTCGGAGCAAGGCGGGTTCGGCGCGGGATCATTTTCCTGCATGCTGGCAGTCGCATCAACTTTCACTCGCTCAACCTGCCGCGAATGCTTGACTTGACATGCTTCACGTGGCGATACAGTTTTGGTTTGCTGATTACGGTGAGTACTGCAACAGCGACTTTACCCAGAGTCAAACGCAATCAGGGGAATTGTCTTTGTGGCACCCTTCGCAGACGACGTCCGGGCGTCGTCTATCAAGTCTTCAACAGCCCAGTGACATTTGCAAGGCTGATCTCCAACGCGGAATGTATCTTGGTTCGAGAAGAGGTCGCTGCTGCATGTTTTGGAGATCTTGTCGCCACTTGCGATGCAAAAAGCTGCATTGACGCCTGGGAAATCTACCGGCACCGACACATCAAAGGCGTCCATATCTCATCCTCAACGCTTGGAAACGCGTATGAAGTGCAAGTGCTTTTTGATGGCGCAATCGTCGTACCCTCTGGTGTCATGACGACTTTGTTTGACGACGAGGAAGCCTTTGACGAGACGCTCTCTACTGGTGTTTTCGCCGCGATTGACGTTTCAATAATGCGTGTGAGACGGATCAAATAACATCTTTCGTCAGACTGGTATGGGCAAGCAGAAGCCTTTGTCGCCTGGCCAGCGCGGTGTCTTCACTGTTGAGCACCGAGCGGCATGTCTTCCCTGAAATCTCTGCACCGAGGGGCATGTCTTTGCAAAGATCGATGGATTAATCAAAGCTTGGTCTATTCCATCTAGTCTACTGCGTCAGTTCTCTAGGATGTTTTCTGGACGCAGGGCTTTACAGCTCGCGGCTGTCTGCAACGACGTCGGCTTTGCACACCTCTCACGCTCGCCACAGTCCTCGTTGTACAGGAGACAGACCACGCGAATTCGGAATCATTTGGCGTGATTGAGCAGAGACTACATGTTGTCTCCCGCGGTCCGACTCAGCAGTGGCTCTGTCTTGCTTTTTGATGTGCTCAGCGGCGAAACGACTTTTTGTGCTGGAACCAGCTCTGGCTTGACCGGATAGCCTGTTTGTCTATGATCTGACAACAGTCGACTTGCTTGATTTACATCTATTCTTGCCGAGGAGATTGGTTCGGTATGCGTACAAGGGGCCGACAGCTGCCTTTACCAAGAAGATGACAAGTTGAGCAAAATGCAATGCGCAGCCTGACATGACTATATCACCTAGCATCTACTTGTATTATCAATACATGTTTGCCTTAGACTCATTTGATCTCGTCTCATCTCGCCATAGCGTTTCTCTCAGAGGTACCTAGGTAGGTAGGCAAGCCAATCTCTGTGTTTGCCATCTGAATTCCTCATCTACTCAAAGCAAGCTGCCTCCGCTGAACGAGTCAAGAAGTCCCCTTTGCCTTTTACGTCTTTGCTTGGTCATAGTCACAAGCGCAGCATTTGAAGGCTGGAGCTCATATAAGAAACGACGATGCTAGTAAAACCGGTGCCTATGACATAATTCGTCACCTTGGTACACACTGAGCGGCAATCAATGATACGAGCATTTATGTTGGCACGCTACCTGAGTGAACAATCACGTTTGACGTTCTCAACCCTTTCCATCTGTGACAGATTTCTTCCATGACTTGAGAGACTTTCCATGACGCGCCATGTTTGGAAAACGCTCGGTCCATCATTGTTGCTGATCCTCGTCGAGAACCAGTGCTTCCACCAGAACGCGTGGACATGTGCCGTGTAGCAGTGTCATCCACGCTTTGCCAGCCTGTCGATGCTTCATAGCCATAGACACAATCAAGCAACGAGTCCGCCCGACCCTTCCATCCGAGAGCGACTTGCCGTTGCCACGACCAGGCACGGAACGTCCAGTGTTGCCATCCATGATAACCCTGCTCGTCGATCTCACACGTCATCGTCGCGGCAAGCCCTTGCACACGCCATGTCAATGTTTGCCGCCTTCCTCGATGCGAGGACTAGGCCGCGTAAGATGCGGCATAGTAGATCTCTTCATTGGCAGCACTCGCAATAATCGATCCACGGCCTTGACCGTCAAGCAACCGAGCAAGCCGCGCAATCATCCGCCACCGTTGCCAGCATTTGCACAACCTCGAAACATCAGCTTTGGCCAAACGTTGTGGAATCTTCATAAGTCGGGACCTTCCTCAAGCAGCGCAAGCACGACGGACACGCTCGTCTCGCGCGAGTCCAGCCAGGCGCAGAAAGACCTCACCAACTTAAGCAATCGTCTTTGCTATCATCGCCATTCTCACCATTGTCAAGCACAGCGAAGGCGGCACCTTCCTGCACGCGCTCCTTTCCTCACCAGCAGCAGCAAACACCCACGCTGATACAAGATGCTGCGACGTAAGATGTCGCGTCTGAGCCCACAGGAAACGATGCAATGCTGAAATCATTTCGCGCACCTTGGCTGGTGGCATCCAAGCGTGCACAACGCTCTATCGCCTTCGGCCATACATCACAAAATACATCAGCGAGGCGGGCAAGACTGGCAAATCCTTTTCAGACCTGTTGGAGCTGCTCTGACAGACGCGGCGCCTGATGCAAAATTGGCCGACACCGTCAAAAGGGTTCTCTTGGCGCAAACTGTCGTGCGCGAGCGCAGTGCTCCTGAGGTCATGCATACACTCCTCGCACTGCCGCTCATCCGCTCCACTTGCATTTTCGTCTTTTTGCATTGCAACGTCGGTCAACTTGGTGCTGCGCGCGAGAAGAGGACCGAGTGCAGCAAGTGGTGCGGTCACCGTTGCTCTTGAAGCAATGATGCGAATGACGATGGTAGCAAAGACAGTCAGCCAGGTCGATCAGGTCTTCTTGCACTTGTATAGACTGGCGCGAGATGAGCGTGTCAGTCATGCATGCGTTGCTTGAGGAAGGTCCCGCGCGCGAGTTAAATCAGGGTGCATCGCTGTCATGAATTGTGCAAACCAGGTCGCTGCCGCTTCTGGATCTAGCACCAATTGCTCCAAATTGGGTTGTCTCTCGAACGACATGACCAGATGAGCGCGCGGCGTCTCCAAGCACTTGAGCTGGTATTAAATTGAGCGCGAACGGATGCATGGCAGGCGTCTTGATTTAATCACGAAGCGCTCGCTCGTGGTCGACAGGTAGTGGAATCGTCACGAGTCATACAGAGACTTCCATTTGGGTCACCCTAGAGCGAAAATCTGCTTTTGCGCTGTGCCAATATGCCGAGAGTTTTGACTTCTCGCGCAAGGCGGCGCAGACCACCTGTCAGGTATTTGCGGTCTACCTATGACACTGGCTCGGCCGTCTGCTTGAAATGTCGATTGGTCATGGCTGCGCGTTTCAATTGCAAAGGCGACCGTTGCCGTGTTAGCAGACCAGTCAGTTGCAATAGAAGGTCCCAGGTTGAAGACGTGCTCGCTCAATGACATTCTGGAGCACAAATAGCAGACAAGGATGCGAAGCAAAATGACCGTCAGGAAGAGAGATCGGCATCCATACAGTCTTGATCAATCTTGACGTCGTCCGTAATGTTGACAACCTTCGTAGAGGACACCGAGTCCACGGCTCGGTTTTCTGCAGAAGAACCCGCCTGTCGGCCCAATTGACCTTCTTTGACGCAATCAGCACGACTGAAGCGCGGCGCCCCGAACTCAATCGATGATTGGAGGCCTTCTTGAAGCCCAGTCATGTACCAGCAGGCTGTCGAAGCTGATAGAGATTGTTGCGCGTGCCATATTGCCATTGACGCTGTGACTGAGCGATTTTCACCTGCTTTGACCGGTCGGGATCAGAGCGCAAAGAAGGCCAGGCTCATCTGACCCTTGTCATGTCCATGCTACCGCCTTGGCATCTACCTCCATGTGCTTGTTCTTGTTCTGGTCGTCGTCAAGAGGCAGGCGACAACGACAACGACGACCAACACCAACAACAATGGTTCAAGTCGCGAGAGCAAGCCTCAACGAGCGCATCAAAGCCAGTACTTCCGCAGCAGCTTCATTGACAGAGATGTAACGGCGCATCCATTCATCGCGCGATTTGCACCGAGTTTCCGACCATGACGACCACAGTGATAGGGCGACACAGGCTTTCGCTCATGCGGCAGCATGCACACGACGGCCGCCGAGGCGATGTCTAGGTGACTCTCAATATCGTCATTTTTATCATTTAAAGGAGCGATGATCGGCTGCCTGGCCCAAGCAGCGGCTGCACCGCTGCTCTCGCAGAAGAATTATTGAGGCGCGATTGCACTACACAGGCGAGGGATGGCTGAAGCAAGATGGTCGCCGTTGGCAAGCTTCACTTAAGTCTATTTCTACATCGTATTGGTGGTGCGAACAAGAGTCTGCGTCGGCCGAGCGCAAGGCAGTCCATGCTGGGCCGCCCATGAAATTTCTTGGCTTCTGGCGGGCGTCATTAGGCTTCGTCGATACAACTACGCCGATGACCAAGTATCTTTTTAGCGGCTCCGGATAGGGCGCGCACTTTTGAGGATCCAATCTGCCTCGGGCGGTGGCATACGATTTCACAGGCGGCAACAGGATTGCCAGCACCGTTTGCTTGGACGCGTCCAGGGTCTTCTTACAAGCGGCAACGGCGTTGATTTTGTGGCTGTTCGAGCGATAGGCTCATGTCTGTCTGCTGCTTCATCGGTCATCTTGAGCTACGACGCGATCGACTCGACGTCCATGACTGCTTAAGCGTCACCAACACGACATGAATCCCATGCACATGTGGTTCGGCAAGGCGTCAACTGGCTTGGCAAATTGCTGAATAGGACTGTCTCAACTGTTGCTGAATCTGGGTTTTGTCTCTGTTTTAGCGGCGCCCGTCTATTGGTCTACCGCAAACGTCTACCAGCCTGTCGCTTCAATACACGCAGACACTCATGCACAACAACTTGAAGTCATGTGACGCTCTTTCGCACGTTCCTCTGCTCACTGCTCGGTTGTGCTCAGTGGTCGTAGAAAGCGATGCCGCGCGTCAACAGCTTCGCCGGCGCCAAATTTTCAAACAGCTGCTTCTTGCGCAAAGCTGCAAGAAGCTGCTCAAGTCCATGCCTATCTTCGCCGCACACATGCTCGCCTTTGAGTGAAACAACAGCTGTCATGTCACTGTGCAGTGATCGCCGCCACGCGACGCCGATTCTTTTGCATACCTGCAGCCATCTGTGCATCGAGTCTCTGTGCCCATGTCAAATAGGTCGCACTAGCTCATCACACATTGGCTGATCGACTCTATCTACATCTTTTTGACACGACTGCCGTGACTGTCAATCGAGTTGTTGCCGGAGACTAGAAAACCATCCCCGAATCAATATCGACCCTGCTCGTTGCTGGCAAGCTTTCTGGTTATTTCGGACCTGCTCGTTCGTGTCTTCTCTTACCTCAACATGATTGGACGCCAGTGCGAGTGTCTTGCATGTTGTCAATCGTCCATGCGTCCGATTTCACACGGTTTCTATGCTCATGCCGTGCCAAATCGCTCGAGTCATGCCCGATTCCTCCGAGCATGGATCCAAAACCCTGTGCAAAGCTGTATGACCACATTCAAGCCCATTCAGCTTTTTTATTGGTCATTGGCGCATCAACACGCTCACCCGGGGTCACCTCTGGCATCTCGGCAGTCTCTGAAGCCGTGTTTGAAAAATCTGCATTTCGCCGCCGATTTCATTCAAATTACAGTATGTCAATCTCTATCTTTTTTAAAGCGTTTCTGACTTTTTAGACTGCGTCCTGGTGTGGAAGGTCACCTGTAAATGTGACTGCGTTTCTTTCTCCTTTCGGGGCGACACTTCCTTTGCCTTGTCAATCGGTGTTTCAAGATTTACTCTTCATGCACATCACATCAATCATGGGATTAATTGTGCAACGCACGGCATTCGATCGCTGACTTGTGGCACTAGCTATCGGATGACTGCTGGAGCCTCATTCATTGCCTGCAAGCTTCGGGCCCACTCACTAGAAGCACACCGCCGCCACGTGTTGACTTTGAAGACGTTGCCAATCTATCAGACCACGACCTCGGCCTTGGTCGTGTATCGATCCTGCTCTCAGAATCTTCAGTCAATAGACATGCTCAAGGCAGCTGCAGAGTCCCGCTTTCTGCCGTTCGTTTTGCACCTGATTGCGGTGCGTTTGCGTGCTGTGTTGTCCAAGCAACGTCAAGTCCGTCTATATGACGCCCCAGAATGTTCTGAAGCGATTCTGGAACGACGATGCGCCCGGAGAGCTCCTTTTTTGGCATACGGCCCGGCAACACGCCCGTCCATGGCGTCTCGGCAAGGTCTGAAGCTGTACTTGCAACCTACGCATTTCCCGGGTGATTTGATTCAACTTTCAGTATGTCAATGACTACCGCTTTTCAAGTGGGGTTGGGCATCCAATATGCGTATCGGTAAGGCATGCGACTGCAAAATGTGACTGCTTTTCTTTCCTGCTCTTTTGGTGCCACTCGACTCGATCAGATGGTCCTTCCAAGATTCGCACTCACGCACATAAAGTCAATTGGGATGATTGTCCAGCAGCTCATGAAGTTGGTGGCACAGCTGTCTTGCCTGCCTTTGAATGAATGCTGATGTCTCCGTCATCTGTGCCGCGAGCTTGCCACACGCTAGCTACAGCCGGACGCCATCGCCGAAAATTCACAATGCGGCCGTCGCCTGCGGAATCAATCAAACTATGGAGTCGCTCAGACACTGCTGCTCTTTCTGGGCTCTGTAGGTAATTTGGTTGAGAATTGGAGAATTGAGCATGCTGTCAATCGCTGTCGCAACCGGCTCGCAGACGATTCTAGTTCTTTTGCCATGCCAGAGCGCTGGAGATTTTCCTCACTCGTCCACTCATCGCCCGAAGATGCCCTCCAGACTTGTTTGGAATCACCTGAGCCTGTCAAAGTTATTTGTCGGCTAGTGGCACATCAATGCGCGCATCCATGGCCGCCCGGCAACCTCTGAAGCTGCATATGCAAAGTACACATTTCATGGCTGATTTCACTCAAATGTCAGTTGGTCAATCTCCATCACCATTTCAGACGTTCTGACCTTTGTTTTGGCATATTGACGTGGCACGCAACTTGAAAATGCGGCCTGACTTGGTTTGTTTGGGCTCTTCTGGCGACCTGCAGCGCTCAGACTGCGCAATCAAAATTTGTACTTCACGAAGGTACGCAGACGGGTACGCAGACAGGTACGCAGGTGGGGTCAATGACACACCAACTCTTCAATGACGCGAAGCTCTGGCTACAAATTTGAGAACTATGCTGTTGCAAGATTGAGAAGAGTAACAATATTGCTCGCAACTCGACGTCTACCAGCTACGCCTGCAATCTTGACAAACGCGCTTCACTAGCCAACACTACCACATTGTGTCGATTAGACAGTCGTCGCCAAGGGAGTCCATCGTGGTCTCGGTGTTGCTCAAGCGTCTTATTTGTCCTGTGGTCATACACCTTGGCAACGTCAGCGTCCTGCGGGCCATATTCGTGGTCTGGCGTCGCTTGATCTTCACCAGACTTACCCAGCTACAGCTACGAAATGTTTTAAGTAGCTGTATGACTACAATCCAGCCCACCAAGCTTATCTATTGGCCAGTGGCGCATCAAGGCCCTCGCTTACGGTGTCTCAGCAGTCTCTGAAGTCGCATTGGAAAAAGGGTGCAGTTCGCGGACGATTTCGTCTGTGTGATGGTCGTCGCCTGGGCATAATGAAGATGCGCCCATCATCTGCTGTCCCGGGAAAATGCTTAAAATTTTGCTACATGACTCAATACCGACTAGCTTATTAAGAGTGGGCTTCCCGACTAGCTCTACAATCTCTTACAGCTCAAGTCGAGTCTTTGCGTGAAACTATTTCAACTCGCTTACGCATCTCCGTGCGCGCAATGCTCATTCTCCACTTCGCGCCCGACTTGTTGGCCACGTACCGCTTGCTTGTTTTGCTCATCAGCCACCTCATCGCGTTTCAGAGCTGTGGCGTGTTTGAATCCATGTGCAGAGTCTTCTGTTGGACTGGCTTCATGCAAGCTGCGGTCGAGCGGCTGCCTCTGCGAGCTGACGGATGGAATTTGATGAGAATAACGCGATGATGGACAGATTACACTTGGTGTGCTTCTTGTACGCTTTTCGGAGCTGCACTGCCATCGCACACGTCGTCATCTCACAAGTCCTCATCTCGATCGCCATCGCACGTGCCAACAGCTGTCTGAGCTTCAAAAGGGCTGTAGCTTGATCCCCCAAGAGAACTGAGGGTGCGCGTGGTTTCGCTGCGTGCAGAATTGCCAGACACAGGCGCAATGACGAGGTACCATGTTCCTGCGCCAATCTTGGTGGAGCTGAAGGATACGTCATCGGACGAGTTCACATACGATGCGACGTCGCCGCTGCAAGCAGAGACATCGAGGTTGGCGTTCTGAAATAGCGGCGAGGCACAGGCCATGCCAACGCTGGAAGACGGATACAGCAAGCGCTTGCCGCGATCCTGACCAGACGAGGTCGATTGTTTTTGCGACTTTGACGGGGAGTCGTCTGGAGTTGACAGAGCAGACTGCGTGGGATGCTCTCGCTCATCATGCCTGGAGCGAACTTGATCAGAGAGGCTGGCAAGCTCAAGACGGACCTGCGCCAGGGTGTCGGTCGTTTGTTCACCTTTCGCCACCAGTTCATCAAACTTTTGAGTGACCAGCTCCATCAGTTTCAAGTGGTCCTCCTTGTTGATGGTGTCTTGCCTAGCGAGCCCTGACGTGAAGACAAATCTCGTCATAATGCAGACTGTAGCAACAAACATACAAGCAACCGTTCCTGCGCTGCTATTGATAAGCATGGCATAAACCTTGTCCAATACGTATAATGCCAGCGCGACCAGACAAAGAGTTTCTAAGACGACGGTGTAGGAAGGAATACTGTTAAGCATGATAATCAGATCTGCCATTGTGCTGCTGCTGATATTTTCAACTTTCTGTCTGCTGCGTGTCAAGTGCAAACGAGTTGTTTTTGGATAAGAATCAAGAAGGGCCGCGTAGAACTTTGTTATGATTCAGGAGGTGGTCATGATTGCTCAGGAGGTGCTCGCAGCGATGCGGCAGCATGCTCAAATGGGTCGTGGCCGCAAGGACATTGGCTGAGACTCTCAGACTCAGCGTGAGAGCAATGCTAGCAAGAGTACCATGAAGCATTTGGCTTCGCAAAAGAATTGAGCATCATCAACAAGACTGGAGCCCGTAGGTAAGCAGTGTGTGAGCTGGACATTCATAGCGTGAGCACAGTGGCAGCTCTGGGCGCCACGCAAGTGACTACCTCACGCGTTCAAGACCAGCACATGCTCTGAATGGTCTCAATATCTGAGCTCAGAGGCGAGCGGCGTTTGAATAGACGAGGATGTGGTTCGGTGCGTGTCGTCGCCAGCAGCCTCCAAGGAATCGCGGCGGAAGAAGCGGGTTTCACTCTTCAGATGAACAATTTGGCCAAGTGCTTGAGCTTAGAAATTGTCTATAGAAGGTCTAGACGAAGTTGAAGCACGTCAGTAGTCAGATATCGACGAGATCAAGGTCTTCAAGAAAAGCATCGTCAAAAGCCTCAACTTGGGCGGTTGCGCAAGAGCCAAGAAGAATGTTCCACATCAAACGTGTCGGATCGTTGCGAGGCGCCTACATGGCTAGTTGCACTCACAAAGGACCATTTGTTGAGCTCATGCTTGCTCGCAAAGGGTCAGAATGAGCAGATTCCATGCCAGTGGCAACCTCAGCTTCGTGAGAGACAGGTCGAGTAGGCATGATATCAGCACTGTCAGCCTTTTCATCAGTTGATTTGACCACATTGTCGGAACCCGCGCTGATCCCTGTAGCCGACGGCAGAATCGCAACTGAGCTGGTCAAAGAGATTGGAGATTCATCAGAAAAGGACAAAGCGACTGGGGCGGGCGTTGATGGCCAGTCGCTGGCCCCTGCCAACATGGCAAGCTGCACTTGCGTCTTGCCAAACGACGGCTGACGGCGTACTGCGGGCACCACTCTGGACCCAGCGTTGGGAACGGGTAAGGCAGGTATGACTTGAGAGTAGGCATCCTATCATTAGCAACGTGTAAAGAAAGAAGTGGATGGTACGGCAGGTTGCTCTGGCAGAGGATTATCGACACCGTCGCGTGTTGGCAAAGGCTTGTGCAAATTTGGTCCAGGTGATATGGGCGCCATGGGCGTTTGATGTTGCGCAGCGGTTGGCTGATTCTTGTGCCGCCAGCTGAGGTGAAGAGGTCGCTTGAGGGGGAGTAAAGCCATTGCATCTGAGCCTACCGGCTTGAGATGCGGATTGACTTGCCGTAGAGGGACATCATCTACTTCAGCAGCGATCGGGGCACCTCTTCCGGCCACCTGTGCGTTCATGCGCCCTTGCGGCATGTTGGCTCGCCGTGTGACCGCCGCGGCGGAAGGTCTTGTCTGAGGCATTGTCTTGATGGCCTCAGTGAGGGCGATGCCTCCTTTATATTTGGCAGATGAAGAGCATTCAGGAGAGTGTAGCTGATCATTTTGACTAGACTTTCCTCAAACATGCGGTTTGTCAGGAAATTGCGCGCGTCGATAAGACGTGATTGAATCGCAAAATCCTTTCACCAATCAGCCGGTCGCAGCCTCCTCGGGCCTCTGCCGAGTTAATCATGTCAGGAGCTCGAGATAGGGACTTCAATCCGGGCTTGATCGAGTGATGAAGCGATTCGGAAGGAGGCTTAGCAAGTCTTGTAATCCATGCACAATGCAGGAGTCAGGAGTACTTATCAGAAACGATAAAATTGGAGCATGGATGAGGAATGACACCATCATCTGCAGCAAACCTATCAGAGAATGAGAAGGTATTGATATTGATGAAGTGACTGAAGTGAAAGAAAAGAGCCGTCGCTAGTCGAACCGTCGTAGAAAGAAGTAAAAAGTGTGATTACTGTCAAAGGTGAAAAGTGAAGTGGATAGTGAAGTGGATGAAGAGAGGTAGAATCGGGAAAGAAAGATCTGGTGTCTCCCGTTGCTGGCTTGATTGCCCAGGAACACATCAGAGCCACCGCGGCGCGTTGAGGGCCCAATGCTTGCAGAGAGCAGCCTCCTACGATTGCAATGTCCAGCCCATAATATCTTGTGCGTCTTCGATCACACGCCCTGGCGATAACTTGGCAAAAATGCGCACTGCTTCTTTGCCCGGCCTGCTGAACAAAGTCTGACGAGGGAATGCTTGACGTTGGGGTCATTGTCATAGCAAGAATCAGAGTAAGCGTAGACGACGGCAGCCATGCTTGCGGCTGCCAAAAATCAGACATGTGTCCAAGGCATGGTTGACGGCCGCAGCGCGTGTCTTACAAACATCATGCTGGTGTTGCTATACGCGGCGCTAGAGATGCTGAACCTGACAAGACAGCGACATAAGGCGGTAGAGACTTTGACGGGTATCCGAGCGCCTGAAGAATCTGCATCTCGCACTCTTCGTCGAGTTATTGCTCTTCCGCTTGAGCCGATGAGGGGCGTGTGCGTGACTAAACGCCTCAACCAGAACGATTGGGAGCGGCTTCAGGACTGACGATGTCCGAGAAGCAAAGCAGCTACTTTCCCTGCTTGAGCCATGATCAGCGGCACGTCTAGACCAGACTTTGTGGATGCTGCAGAATGTGGGAAGACATCCACTTGTATTTCAAGCTAGTGTTCTGAAGCTTGAAGCGTAGCTGAAGCGCAAAGACGCATCATGAAGCTACAGAGATACTTCAAGGTCTAAGTAAACTTTGATCAAGCGCTTATACATGTAACTTTGCACAAGCTAGCTAGCTAACTACTAGCCAGGTCAACAGCGTCTGGTCGTTGTAACCCTAACCCGTTTCCAGGACCGAAGCACGTGCTTGGGACCGCCCGCCTGCCAATCTATGACAGGGCCCCGTCGACGCCTTGCTCTTCAAGAGGCGGAATAGTGCCAAGGCGCCCGTGATGCATCAAATCACGACTCGGAGGGCATTATCGGCGCTTGGAATGCGTTAATGTTCACGGGAAGCCGTGTGGGCAGCTTTGCGAGAAAACAATACGGTGATGACCTCTTACGATTGCCGTCCGGTTTCGGGCGGGTCTTTGAGCAAGGACCAGAGTTTTCATGGCAATGATACGCTGGTAGCTCTGGCGTGGGTCAAATACCAGATCTCTCAATGCTTCGGACCACCAGGTTTGCGTGGCAATACAGGTCGGGTCCGCAAGTTATGCAAACGCCGTCGAGTCTTCAGCACTTTGCGCTGCGATCTCAAGAGGACAGGTAGTTGGCAGGGTGCTCCCGCACTATTGGCGTCGCTCAAAATTGTGTGTTTTGCAATCTGATCGACGACGTTCTTGCGCTCCCTCTGCTTGGTGCTGGCGCCGGGCGTCGCATGTGAAACGAGCTGCGGACACTGCCTGCGACAACACGGCCGGCTCTCACATCTTGCGCCTACTTGCAGAGGGCCTCGGATGCTTGAGGCACTTGCAGCTTTCCATTGGCGTTTTGCTCTAGGATGGCTGTGGTGGCTTGACCTGGAGCACGAGTTCGACAAAGATGCCAATATCGCGCTCTTTGCTGTCGACTCGCCGTATCCCTCGATCCTTTGCCGCCGGCTTTTCTGACAATTTGGCTGGGGCAATACTGGCGCCTCGCACTGGAACGCTGCTCGAAGTCTGCCGCTGTCTCCCGTCCATGGACCATCCTAACGTGTCGTCCACCACGCAAAGTGCTTGTGTGCGTCTCAAGTCATTTGAATGCCGCACGGCTGACTCTGCTTGCATTGTTCATAGCAGTCCGTGAGGTCATAGATGCATCTGTAGACCAATGACTTTACCAATGAGATCAAGGACATGTCTACAAGATCAACACTTGCCCATTGCTGGTTTCCTCGCTGACATTGCGAATGTGACAACAAGGACAATCAAATTTCAATTTCACGAGCAGAAGTATAGAGTGGGTGTGAGCATTCCTCTACAAGTACATAGTCACTTACAAGCACATAATACCTGGTAACTGACACGGAATATCAAGTGTTCAATCGGCTGTCCCGCGGTAGCATCGGCGGTGTATGGCATCAAACTTGCTAGCTGACAGGCTCAGTCCTGAGCTGAGCGTGTCCAGCTCTACAGTCATTGCCACGTAGGGCGCCTGCATAAACAAATTACCAACGTGCAAGCTGTAGCGTGCCAAGCAAGCGTCTTGGAGATCATCAAATAGGGCCCAAATGTTCTCGAATCAGCTCCAGCAGCAAGGGTTGTCAAAAGCTCAAGTCACCTGGGAGTTGACGCCACAATACCACCGCAGAAAGCCAAGTCTGCCATAGTTCAGAACGACGCCTGCAAGATTGTGCGATTGATTGCTTGGAAGTCGTCAGGGACATGTAAAGGCGATTGAAATAGGAATAAGCTTGCTCAATGGCAGCGCCAGCACGATAAACAACATTGACCAGGTGCCTCCATCATCAACGCATGCCAGATTTCTCTTGTGGAGGCGAGTCTGTATGAGACGCTAGCCTGATTGAGCTGCGAGGCGTGTCATGGCAACTAGTCCGTCGAGCTTTTAAGGTTTGCCGCGAGCTTGGTCTAGTGACCTCTGGCTCAGCAATGTCGACATTCACTTCTGGTGTCGCAGCGCGCTTCTTGCTTGGCGACGAGGACACAGGCATTGGCGCACTTTTAGGACGTGTCGATAGGCTTGATGGGGCGGACGGGCGTGGCGACTGTCTCTTGCGGTGCTGGCTAATTCAATGACCGAGGCGTTGGCGCTTTGATGTCTGTTGACAACGCCATTGGCGTGGTAGGCTGATTGTCTAGACAGAGTCATCTCGTAGGACTGTTGGTATGTCTGCAGACGGCGCTGATACAACCGGCGACGCGTCTCCAAACAGATCCAGTATCGCCAACCAGTAGACTGACGCCGAGTAAAGCCATAAAGGTAGCAAGTGTGCTTCTGGCAAGCCTGTCGGTGCAAGCTCGCCCATACAGCCTGTGCCTTGACCATGCACTTCAATGGCGTCTTGCTCAAATAGATCCTTGAGCTTCTGCCACGGGAAATTGCGATCGACTGTAAATCTGTAGACAGATGGTGCTGGTCATGTGGCAAACCATGCTGGCCATTGAATCGGTCAGCGCCACAAGAGACCGTCGCCATCACGCCCGCCCCATCGAACACTTCAACACGCCCCAAAAGTGCCCCAACGCCCATGTCGTCGTCGCCCGGCCAGAAGCGTCCAGCGACGCCAGAGATGGACGCTGACCTGGCTGAGTCAGAGGTTGCCAGCCCAACCTCGCGGCGAGGTCAAAAGGCTCGGAGGACCAGCGTCCATGAAACGCCACGCCGCTCCATCAGGCTGGCATCTCATACGAACTCGCCTGCACAAGAGAAATCTGGCAAGCGTTGATGATTGACAAGGTGAACGTCTGAGATATTGTCGTGTTCAGTACTTGAGCGCCTAGGCAAGCATTGTGAGTGCTGGAATTGCATGGCGCAAGCATGGTAGCAGCGTTGGCGCCACGGGAGCATGCGACGCGCGCCCAAGTGCGCTCATGACAAGCCTTGGCTTTGAACGATCTCGCAATTTGAGTTCAGAGGGCTTCATGAGGACAGCAACGAAGCAGCAAAAAATGTGGTTTGGCGCTGATGTGTCTTGCTGGCAAATTCCCAGAATTCTAATAGAGAGATCTTCAGATGCCCTTTTCGAAAACGTGTTGCGTGATTAGAGATACAGATTGCCGAGGTGTCTATAAGGGGTCTAGAAGCAATTGAAGAACGCGAGTAGTCAGATATAGACAAGATTACCAGCTGAAAGAAAAGCATCGTCAAAAGACTCAACTTGGGCGGCGCTGCGGTTGCGCGAAAGCCAAGGAACACGATACAGATCAAATGATTTCGCCATGTACTGGCAAATGCTTGTGCCAAAGTGGTTGCCTGGAAGTCTTGCCGATGAAATGCGGAAGCAGAGGAAATGGACAGCAGATTCGCTCGATGACGGCACCGTCGCGATCTAGGCCAGCATCATAGACAATAGCGCAGGCGTCTGCCTCCAAAGGTTGCAAGTCGTCATCGCTTGCCAGGTCTAGCGGACGAGTCGGCATGAGACGCCAGCCTGACGGAACGGCGTGGCGTTTCATGGACGCTGGTCCTCCGAGCCTTTTGGACTCGCCGCGAGGTTGGGCTGGCAACCTCAGACTCAGCAAGGTCCTCATCCATTTCCGGGGTTGATGCCCGCTTCTGACCTGGCGACGAGCCCATCGGCGTCGGTGCGCTCTGGGGGCGCGTTGTTTCGCTTGACAAGGCGAGCGTGCTGACAACAGGCATTTGCGGCGTTGACTGCTTCAATGATGGAGGCGTCTGTGCATTGACGTCTCTTGACAATGGCATTGTCGTTGTAGGCAGGTTGTCCACGACAGACTCATCGTGCAGGACTGTTGGTACCTGGGTAGACAGCTCTTGCACAGCTGGGGCCACGTCTTCAAACAGGTCCGGCCTCGTCAACGGGCAAACTGCTGGCGGTGTCAGCCATAAATGCGGTGACGGTGCTTTTGGCGAGCCCGTCATTGCCAAGTCGCCCAATTCGCCTTTGCCTTCGCCAAGCACTCCAACCGCATCTTGCTTCGAAACAGATACTTGAGCCTTGGCCGCCAGAAACTTGCGATCGACGGGATGCCCAAAGAGGTCGGGTTCCAGCTCATTGTCCGCCACGTTGCCATCGCCACGGTTCATCAAAAGCCCTTCACCCAACTCGCCAGCAGCTGAAAAGCAATCCGACTCTTGAGCCATAGAGAAATGCCGGCGTGAATCCTCCTCGTGAGACGACTTGACCGACGCTTCGAGAGATTGACCCTGATCCATGTCATCGAGAATGCTTGCCAGAACGGCAGCTGCGCTGCCATTGATTGAGGCTGCAGCCAATTCATC
This sequence comes from Protomyces inundatus, assembly GCA_003717165.1. Taxonomy (NCBI): domain Eukaryota; kingdom Fungi; phylum Ascomycota; class Taphrinomycetes; order Taphrinales; family Protomycetaceae; genus Protomyces; species Protomyces inundatus. Next base: position 3,333 of record QXDR01000018.1, on the reverse strand, counting down.
AGACATCAACTCGTCACATGAAGCAGAGACCTTGACAGCCGGCGAGTCTGCGCCAAATTGATGCGTAACGTCGACTAATACTGGTGGATCAGTTGAGGCAGTAGCGAGCGTGTCATTGACGGAAGCCGCAGTTGGCTCAATTGTTGTAGGTGATGGACAAGAAGGCCCGCCGTCTGCAGATGACTTGACAGGTGTATCGCCGATTGGCTGCGGATCTTGATTGTAGGCTTCTTGATTTGCGCGGTCCACAGTGCAATATACTCCCAGGTTCGACTTGACTGTCGCCGCTGTTTGCACAGGCTTACTCTGAAGTGGTTAGTTATGCAAGAGTGGCAAAGCAAAATGAGGTACCTTGTACGGCTGTAATGCCTCAACGAGCGCTGATAGGGGCGCTGGAGAAGAATCGGGCGACAGATTGAGCAGCGCTTCTCGCAAACCAGCTGGAGTGACTGGCGTGTTGCCAAAGATTTCTTTGGACTCTGGAGGCGTCGCAGCTTTGGAAAATATTGGCCAAGTACCGGATCCGTCTTTGCAGTCTGGTTTCAATTGTGACTTTGCTGTCATCATGGGCACCGCTTGTGCAGGCTTAGTCTGCGCTGGTCAGTCATGTGAGAGTAGAAAGCAGATAAGGGTACCTTGTAGGGCTGCACTGCCTCAACGAGCGTTGACGAGGGTGCTGGAGAAGACTCGGGCGTCAATTTCAGTAGCGCGGCTCGATAGCCTGCTGGCGTGACCGGCGTATCGACAAAGGTTTGCTCGGTCTGTGGTGCCGGCGGTGGCGTTTTGGCGTCAGGAAACATTGTCCGGGCACCAAGGCCATCTTTGGCATAATCTTATGTATCTGTACATGGTAGGACGCTCTAAATGTTGCGTCAGCGGTGTCATCACACAGAGTCAATCATACCTCGCTCGTGTTGACAATTGCCGATTGTAAATCGAGGCAGTCAAAGTCTGGCCAGGCCGAGGAACCACGGGTTGAGGTGCAGTACTTGCGCCGGAATTCGTGGAAGGCAGCTTGACTAGCTGATTGCCCTTGCTGCCGCTGGTGATGCGCTTGTAACGGTCCTGAGTTACAGATCCGGGTGCATCGCTCAGCGTTCCACAAATTGCTTTTGGCCTGCTGCTTTTTGCGGCGTTCTTCATGGCGACTGTGCAGTAGCTGAGCGCGCTCCGGTCCGAAGCGGACTCGCCAGCCAGCGAGTGTGACCGCATCCTTTGGCGTCTCAATCTCCGGACAGCCAAGTTGAGCAACGCCATCTTCCGGCCAAGTGTCGGGATCCACCTCTGCAAGAGTTTGCTCAAACGACTTGCTTGATACGGGAACCATCTTGGTAATTCGCTCGAGCTGCTCAGATGTTTGCCGCCTAAAGGTTGCTGATGGCCGATCCTGCCTAGATGGCTGTTGCGTAGTGAATCGCGGTTCTGGACGCTGCTTGACAGGGCTGCGGCTGACAGATGGCTCATTCAAATATTGGCATAGGCGTATATTTGGTCGAGGTCCCGAAGATCGGTAGCGCTGTCCAGGAAATACTTTGTCGTCAGAGCGCTGCACTGGCAGCTGCCCAATAAATGTCAGATGATCGGAGCGCTGCAAAGCCTGCTCGACTTTGCCAGGTCTTGATTTGCTCGATTGCAGCGGCGCTTGATGCTGGCGCGCGACAGATGCCGTGTTCAGAGGCTGGCACTGCTGCTCAACCGGTAGCGATGGAATGGGCTCTTGCTCGGAGAGCTGTGGAGTCTGCGTAGACGCGAATGTACTCTGGGCAAAAGAAGAACTTTGCGCTCGTTTGTACAGCTTCTCAGACGCTGGTTCCCAATGTTCCTGCATTTTGAAGATGGAGACCGGTGTCATTTCCATCTCAGAAAGTGGCGAGGGGTCGTTACTGGCAACAGGGCTGGCGACATCGAAAAGTCCGTGACGTGGCCGAGGGCTTGAACGTGAGAATGCGCGTGGCTGACCCAACACCCTTTGCAAGGGTCGATTGTTCAAGACAGGACGGCCTTGCTGAACAATAGGATCCGGCGACATAGGCACCGATGGTTGATGAGCAGGCTGCTGCTGCTGCTGCTGCTGCTGAGCTGATGGCTTTCTGTCGATAGCTTTCAGCGTGACAGGCGGTGCAGCATGTGGAGGGTCATTCTCAGGCGTGTCAGAACCCGAGCTCGACGGGCACCGAAACGTGTTGCGTCCACGAACGGCTCGTGCGCGCACAAGCTCGACCTCCTTGGGCGGGCTCTCGATGTGTGGGGCTGGCAGAGGAGGTTGTGTCAATGCAGCACCTCGCGAGAGGACAGCAAAGAGAAGAAAGAGAGGGCCAATGATTTGCGTGGTGTCGAAACGAGCTTGAAGCAAGTTCCAGGATAGTAGGCCAGGGAATAGAATCGCGCACGACAAGGCCTCTGGCAGATCCACGAGAACACAATACAAACCAAGTAAACCAACGACAGCGCTGGCGACCATGGAGCGACGTGTGTAGTGTAGCGTGCCCGTACATGCTTCCGCGAGTTGAAGGGTGAGGAGCAAGACGCGCAGGGTGCACAACATGAGCAGCGGCATACCAGGACAGATGTAGAGTGCAAAGGCGCCCGCCATCAATGTCGAGAAGCGATCGTATCGCATTGTCGTACCTGAGAGGCTGGCTTCATGAGCGGTTCCATCCTGAGCGGTGAGGAGTGCTTGGATGTTGAGCGCAAGGAGGAAGACCAACTCAAGGCCTTGCACGCTGAAATGGGCTTGACGGGCAAGGGTGATGAAGATACACAGTAGACAAGCCAAGGCAAAACTTGCGCCAATGACTTGTCCATGCTTTTGACTGTGCCGGGCAGCAAAACGTTCTTTGAGCTCGCGATGAGCGACAGGGGCGGTGATGGCAATCAAGATGGTTGTGATGAGGGTGTCCATGTTTGATGTGTTGTGTTGTTATAACTGAGGAATCAAGAGGTGGGCGGTCTCCTGATTATAAGCCAGGCTGACTTGGTCAGGGGTCTGCCAGTAGTTGGTGGCGTGTTCTTGGCCCAGACGCGTTGAGCACGACTTGAGGTCGCATTTCTTGTGGCCACGTCCCAACCATCTCAAATACGCTCACAGGCCAACCAGCTTACACGGCAGATAGCTAACTCGCGAGCAGCGAGCACTGTCGACCTTGGCTTGACTGGATCTAGCGGGTATTTATCGAATATCGAATAAGACGCCTGCTTGGCCTGGCAGACAAAACCGTCGATGTGGACATCATTCGATATGATAGAAGCTTTGATAGTATTTCGGAAGCATCTTGAGCTTGTATAGCACACAGGACTTCGTGCAGCCTGTCTAGATGAGTCGAGCTTTTGGCA
>QXDR01000017.1:0-28621 GCA_003717165.1 Protomyces inundatus | reverse complement strand
TTCAACTAACTAGCTAAGATAGGGGCGGCGGGCGGCTCTTATGATATAGCCGTCAGGGGCATGCCACCCTGTGACTGCTCTCGTGGCCGAACGTCTCACGGGTGTCACGCCTTGAGCACCCTCAACAAATTTGACCTGTATTTGACTAGTCGCAACTGTTGCAATTGCAGCTCAAGCAGCAACGAGTTTGCCAGTTACAAACCAGCATTGTCTGCCAAGTGATGTGGTCTCTATTTGACATCTCTGGATCATGATTCCGTTGGCTAGGTGCACGTGGCGACGGAGGTTTTTCCTTAAACAAGGCATTTTGGACAATGCGTAAGCCAAGACAACAGCAAAATAAGAACATGCACGGGGAAAACCACTAGGTTAGCTAAATCGAAGGAACGAAGAAAGTCGCAGGCTCGCTTCCAGGGAAGCGCATGAGTAGAATTACACGCTTGAGTGTTTTGAAGGGAGAGCCGCGACTGTGTGGCTGTGCGATGATATGCAGGGATCCAGTCCAAACATTCTGGGTTATCTATGCTGTCTTTTAAAAGCTTGGCGGGAGCTCTTGTAGAGCTGATTAGCATGTCATCTGTCAATGGAAGCCAAAGTACCATGCGACAGCACTTGAAGTTCTCTAGGACCTCTGCCGGAATAGCTTTCTCAGATCGTGTTATGGTTATGAGCACGGCATAGATTCTCTGAGCACCCCAAGGTCTGTGATATGTGTCAATACATATCACATTCGAAAAAGTCAGCCACAACTACATTGAAGCTTCAAACTCAGCAAACAGCTGCGGAACCATCACTGCAAATCACTGTAGAAGACACTTTAACAACTAGCTCAACCTTGAATATGGTACTGCGGCATTCTTCTCTGTAATCTGTAATGACGCACTTCGGCCGGGTCAGCAGCTCTAGTGAGGCTGAATCAATGCCTGTAAACGGTGTGATGAGAAAAGGCCTCGCAAAAAAGAAGCAATTGATAGCAGATCATGACTGCTTTCAAGCGGCTGTTGCAGCTGATGACTCCCTGACGAAGGACGACCTCAGTTGATGATCCAGAAAATAAGATCGGTAGAATGATTGGCAATTACCGTTCAAGCCTTTTGATACTTTTTGGTATATCTGCAGCCATGCACGATAGAAGAGTAATGGTTTGTCCGGTGTGATGTCCACTCAAGGCTCACGAACCGGTTTGATTTTGCTACTGTGCACATAAATTTGACATACTTGACAGTGCTAGGGTGGGAAGTTTGAATTCGCGCCTCAAACAAGGCACGTGTTTGATTTGTGTTTGACTCGACAAACAGGTTTGCCCAGGTGTTTGTGTTCGAACAAACACCAACACAGGTCTTGTTTGGTTTGCGCTTGAGCTCAAACGCCCACATCTGTTTGAACTGTTTGCCACGTTAAAGTTAAAGAAGGATTAAGTACTTAATATGAATGTCTAACTTCAAAGAAGACACTGCTGAACTCACATAAAAGGACGAAAGATGCGCAGGTAGCGCAGCATAGATGCCCAGTACCCTAGCAGTCATGGTCAGGACTCAAGATCGGCAGAGGACCATTGAGTCTTGAACAACTACGACTCCTGAGACCGAGGACGTGACTTGCGACTCGTGATTCGTGAGCTACAAGGCAGACTTCTCAGGCACAAAGGATGCAGATGAGCTGATCTAGCGCTTTTTCCTTCAGGAGGTACCAGTCAAATATTTGTCGTTGCGACGTAAAAAGACTTTGTTTGGCGGATAAGGCCCGCCTGCCGCGAGACACTGAGAGTCTTTCAGTAGTCAAACAGTGAAACAGTGTAAAACATTTCAAACAAACAGCCTGTCTTCTCTGTGTTTGGAGCGAATCTCGATCATCAGATGGTGTGTTTGAGTTTGGCGCGAGTTGGCCTCGATCGCGCAGAATGTTGAAAGTGTTCGACTGCTTGTGCCTCAACCTCCCTACCCAAGTTGACACCCTGTGTGATCATATGACTTGAGGGAACATCAAAGTCTGCTATGTCACCTCGGCTCATCAAAATCAACAATCGACACTACGATACGCAGGTAGTCCTGATGAGATCCATCCGGTACAATGTACGCTTATTTACACCAGCACAAAATGATTGATGAGTTGGCGCGATGATGACAGCGTGACCACAGGCTATTGAATAATTGGACTATGGGTGAGTCAAGCGCATCTGGAGACTACGGGCGGATCAACATAGACCATTGTGCTTATTCAAGCTATGATTGTCTTAGAGGAAGCCGACAGCATCATCGTCGGCGGCAGCAGGGTCTTCACAATCTGCGTTTGGCGGGTCTGCAGATGTTGGACCGGCAAGAAGCTCATCGGCCACAGTGTCGGTAGCTAAGCCTAATGTCAAAGAAGGTAGCGCAGCAGCAGATCGAAGAGGGCCACGTAACAAATGCAAATTGAGAACTGATGGGTTTCCTACATTTCCGGTATATGGTCTTGCGAGCGAAGGACCCGAACCGTCTGCGCTTGATGTAATTCTCTGAAAACTATCCATATGCTGTAGTTCCTGCGATGTTTGAGAGATACGTCCGAATTGAAAAGTGTCCGTTGATCTTTGATTTCCCGCAGTAGAAGTGCCTCGATGGTTCCGCCCACTTCCGCCAGCTGCAGACGTCGAAGCCCCATCATCACTTGGCCAGGGACTTGGCTGCAAGAGGAAAGGAAACCGGGAAAGAACAATGTTGGATGCACCTAGGCTATGACCTGCATCAGCTCTCATTGAGGCTGTCCTGGTCACTGTTGACCATATCGACGACGAAACAAAGGTCGTCGTCCCTACCAATGAAGGGTAATTATACTGTCGAAAGCGACGGATATTTTCTGAATTTAGTGCTTGCGGGATACCGTTGAGAATTGACGACTCGTCCAGTGTATAGGCATCAGACTCGCGTGCAGAAGCTACACCAGCAGCATTCTCTTTGGCCTTGCCCTTCCTTTGCTTCTTGTGCGCATGTTGCGTCTCCTGGTCTAAAGCCGAATTCTGATCACGCGCTTTTTGTCGTGCTTCAGTCTTTCTTTGTGCTACCGTTTTGTAGGCGGCAGCGTCAAAAGGGTAGAGTACTGGGCACTCATAGAAATCTCGCTCGAGCGATGGTTCGCCGGATATGTGAGATGGCCCAGCATGATCGGAAGGCCTCTCAGAAATGGTAGAAACTCTGTTACATCTCATAGGCGCGTTGCAGGTAGAACACCATGGCACATAATCAGGTCTTTCAAGGCCCAGCGGGGCACAGGAAACATTGTCATCAATAATCCGGGGATATACCGCTCTCTCCTCCATATCCCATATCAAACACTGCCATTTGCGAGGCTCAAGCAGCTGTCCGATCTTCCCGTGCATATGGTAACCTTCTGGAAGCCGAAGGATAGTCAGACGCTCGCACATCGCAAGAGGCTCACAACTTGCCAAGATTGGTGATGCTGGCAATTTCCTGACGCGATATACTAATACAGCATGCTCACATTTGCAGATGACGTCCGATACTGGTGGTGCGAGCCCGAGTTGCAGCCAATGTTTGGAGGTGCTTGCTTCTGCTGGCTTCGCAATGGTGAAACTGGACGGTGGGGCTCCCGGCAGGGTTGAGACTTTCTGACTCTTCCGACAGTGGTGAGAACGCCGCAGACATGTCTCGCGCCCGGGTCCGAGATTATCCTGGATTGCATAGTCAAAGTCCTTGAAGTAGCCACTGCAGACCTCCGTACAATTGGATGCAGTAGGCACTTTGACGAATAGCTCAAACTTGAATATGATGGTGCGGCATGCGCCACTTTGACCTAAAAGAGGTGTTTCGTTTGGCTGAACGGCGGTAGTAAGGCTCATGTATGTAAGCAGTGCGATTGAAAATACTTTCACTAAATCAAGTAACAGATAGGAGAGCATGACAACTTTTGAGCAATTATCGCAGCTGATAAAGAGTAGCAGGGAGCCAGGGATATCAAAGGGTGTCTGAGAGCGAGGTTTTGCAGTCGCCATTCAAGCCGTTTAGATGCCAATTTGATGGCTACAGATGTGCGCGTGCACGTGCACGGTATTGAGTCAACTGTCAAGAGGTAGCTTTCCAGGCGGTCCGCGAAGCCGCTTAATTTCGCGTTTATCGATCTGCGGCTGCACGTGCATGCTTATCTTGATATGAGCTCTGATCGAGATTCGCAACTATTACCATTACAGGGGTTCAACATGTGACTTGAGGGAACATCAAAATTGGGTTAGTCACCTCGGCAGACCAGAACACGAGAACAAGAAGACAAACGCGCACCCTGCGCGAATTATACACACAAGATACCACTATTCAGACTGGAGCAAAGAGCGTGATTATGGAACGCGTAGACGACGAAATTGACTGTATTCACGGACAAGGTGGCGACTTGACGCCTTGTAACCGTTGCACTGTCGACACATTATGGCAATCTCACGGCCAAGATCAAAGGTGCAAGCACCAAGGGCCACTTCAAAGTTGTCGCCAAGATCGTGACCTAGCGAGAATCGTTTGACCCTGTGATCAAGGATTTCTCGACTATTGCTGTCGCTCAAGCACAAGTAGTAGCTAGGATGAAGCACGTGCCCAGTCAGACTTGACCACGGCCTTGGCAGGGCCCTGTGTTGGCAGAAGCCAAGACGAGCACCAAACGCGAGAGGTGGCAGTTTGAACCAACGAAGTCGACGTGACTGCCTGGCGCCCAAAAAGAGATGCCAGGCACGATGGTGTTGAGCGAACGTGTACAGCCAACAACGATGCGAAAGCTGTTGTCACTAGCGCTCATTGGTGTGATGATGTGCATATTAAGTCACCGCGCAATCCGGCCATAGATGCTTTGACCGAAAAGGGCTGATGTTGAACCGCTTCAATGACGTTGCAGCTGACCAAGAAATTGTCGAGCGGATCCAGCAGAGTTCGTGTCGAGACTGTAGCGATGTCAAGCTTTGAGACTTGCTCATTGGATCTATGTGAGCACAAGAAGCGTAGGACAAGTTGCAATGACGAGGATCTGGCGCCTGAATGTTGCAGCCTTCGAAACTCGGTGCGCGTGTCGCTCGCGATCGTCCTTCGTCAGCCTCGTCGAGGCTAGCGCAACTGCAGCTGCAGAACTTGTCCAGCTATCAATTGGAAGGCAGAGAGAGCATGCGAGTCATGAGCATCAAGCTGGTCTAGTATAGATTGCAGTTCAATAACTAAGTAGCGGGACAGCTCATGCTAGTTGATCATGACTGGGTATGAGATTAACTTGGACATGCTCACGTGCTCTGAGTTGCAATTAGAGTTTTCCCGGGAGCTCATCTTGGAAGTGTCAGTGAAGAAAATCTTCCGGGCGGCAGCGGCTAGGCACCGGCAAGCGGGGGTCTGGAGTCTGGACTCTTTGGCTTGGCACGCGACCAGCAGCCTGGCAGCAAGCTGGTAGGAAGCATGCCAAGGAGAAGGGCCGTCGAATGAAAAAAAGGAAAATGCAAAAAGGCCCGAAGGCGGCGACAGGGGGGAAGATGGATTAAGAGAAGTGAGAGAGAGAGCCGCCGATGCCGCCCATGATCATCAGTCGACGACAGTCGTCCAGGAGAGAGAGGGGAGGAGCCGCCCTGAATACGATCGTACCAGCGCAATGACACTTGTAACTTGTAAGATTGTATGCAGCCTGCAGCGCTTTGACAGGCGGCCCGGCCCTCTCATCCAGTCGTACACGGTCCCTCGACTCTCGAGCTTCTTGACAGCCACGCGCGCACAGAGCACTATCAGAGTTGGAGAACCGTTTGTTGTTATAAACTTGTAACCATAGCCAGGTGTCTTCGTCCTCCTTTTCCACCTCCTCATCTACGCTGTCCGTCTACTGAACCGCTCTGCCAAGACCCTACAAGACGGCCTTCCACCTTGCAACGCAGAGGGCCGCACTACCAGCTTCAAGAGAAGAAGATGCTCTCGAGGATGCAGGCGAGAACAGGCATCGCCGCCGTCGCCGTCTTCCTCTTTCTAGCCTACTGCTCCTATACACCGCATCTCGCGACCATCACAGGCGGCAGCGCCTTTTCCCGCGCCAACTCCGCCAGCAGTGTGCCAAGAGCGACGTTTGAGTCGAGTGCCGCCGAGACGCATGCCGCATTCAATTCAACAGACGCACTCGACTTTTGGCGACAGTTTGGCAACTATATGAGTCGCGGCAACCTCAGCTTCGCTGGTGTCCGGACGACAGGTGATTTGCCCGCTTGGGCGACATTTGAGAATGTGCGACTCAATGAGGCGGCGCCAAATACGTTGCTCGCGACAGAGGATGAGTTATACGAGTTGCGCGACCGGCATCGTGAAGCGCTTGCGGCGGTCGACGCGTTGGCGGATGGCTTACCCTTTCACAAGGGCACGCGTGGTATCGCGCTCACTTGCAATGCACAAGACTCATCGGGCATTTTAACGACCTCGATGCGCATGTTGCGCAAAGTTGGCTCAACGCTGCCGGTGGAGATTTGGTTTTGGCGCGAGCAGGATGTGGATCAGGCCATGTGTGATGAAGTCTGGGCAGGTCTCGGCGCGACGTGCCATGTTATTGCGCATTATCTACCGCAGCTCGCAAATCTAGGACCTGACGACCGGCCGCTCGACATACCCCAGCACTTTACGATGAAGATTTACAGTATTCTCTTTTCGAGCTTTGAGCAGGTTCTCTTTCTCGACGCAGACTTGTTTCCAACCATGTCGCCAGACTCACTCTTCACTTCAGAGCCTTTCACATCGCATGGCTTTGTGCTATGGCCCGATTACTGGGCCAATATGGCCTCACCGCAATACTTTTGGGTCGCCGAACGACCCCCTGCCAACCGATACCTGCGCGCCAGTACCGAGTCGGGTGCCATTCTTGCCGACAAGGCTAGTCATGCACGGACACTCTTGCTCTCTGCCTACTACAACCGTTGGGGCCCCGCCTACTGGTACTGGCTTCTCGATCAAGGTTCCAACGGACACGGCGACAAGGAAACGTACTTGCACGCCGCTGAAGCAGTCGGGGAACCATACTACCAAGTTCACACGCCACCGAGACGCGTCGGGTATCGCTGCGAGGGTGAACAGATGCCCGTCGCTTCCGGTCAGCATCATCCAGCAGACGACTATGCCATCACCTTGGCCGGCATGCACGACGACCGCAGCGTCCTCCATGACGCACCGCCGCCACGCGTTCTCTTTATTCATGGCAACCTCCCTAAGCTCGACGCCGCCGTCCTGATGGATTGGCAACCACCAGGCTGGCTTCACGTACTGCGCTGTAATGCAGGTAAAGGCGCGCCGCATCGTCTGTTTGGACCCGAAGCGATGCATAAGCGTGTGTTTGGCTGGGATGTGGAGCGTGCTGTTTGGGACCAGATGCTCTGGACAGCCTGTACGCACGAGTCACGCATCTACCGGTGGTATGTGGGTCTCTCATACAATGAATACCATGCCGATGGGACCATCACGGTCCATCCAGGCAAACCGAGACTGAATGTCTGTACCGACTTTACAAAAGCGTACAAGAATCTTTTCGGTGAAGAGGCACAACCGGATTTCACCTTGCCAACACCGGGGACGGTCAAGGAACGGCCCTGGCTGCCGATTGCAGGCGAGGCGTACTAGACACACCTCACTTTGATGAATTCTTTCGACAACACAGTGTAGTATATGTACAGACACAGCATAGCATTCTCAATTCCTTTGAAAGACTTCATTATTCTGTTCATTAAACCATTTGCCAACCGCTACGCTACTGAAAGAAACCAGGGCAAATCACGCATGATGTGCTCGATTGAGCATCTCATTCTGTCGCTCCAAGACAGCCAACCGCCGTCTCAACAAGGCCACCTCTGCCGCCATACCATCGCGCTCCGCTTTAAAGCTTGCACGATCCGCCAGATGCGCAGCCGACAAATCAGCCATGACGCAAGCGAACTGTGCTTCTTGCGCTTGTAAAGCAGCTGATTGCGCCTGTACGCGTGCAACACGCAACGGTGTCTTGGCTTCAGCGTGTACGGGTGAAGGCATGTCGCTGTCGCTGCTGGGACTAGAGCTGCGTTGACGGGACATGCGACGTGCTTGTTCGACACTGACGCGGCGGGCGCGTGTAAACGGGCTGCAAGTGTCTTCGAAGTTTGAGACAGTCGAGGACGATGCCGAAACGCGCGAGATGCGACGGACGGTCGTGAAGTGTGTTTCGCTGCTGGAGAGAGGCCATGCAGGCGCGCTGTCCATTTCGGCGTGTCGGGGACTCGATGGACTTTGCTCGCTGCTCGTCTCGCCTCCTTCCTCCTCTGAAGTGCTCCAATAACTCATCAAAGCCTCTTCGCGGGTCATCGGCTGTGTTGCCGAGACGGGTGATGTGGTTGAAGCGCCAAACGGGCAAGAAAGACGTCGGCCGTCAACAGGCACCGAGACGGCACCGAGTTGTGCAAGACTTGTGCGTTTCTCGGCAACACTCTCGCGGCGCATCTCAAAGCTCATCGTGCTACCGCGGCGTTGGGCCAGCCAACTGACGGAGCGCGACATGGCGGCTGGACCTGTAGCGTTGTTGGCTGAAGCACCGGCCAGGCTTGCTGTAGAGACGCGGCGCGAGAAGGAGCCAGGTGGATAGATGCTCGGCGAAGCGGGCCGTTCCGTCACGCTGATTTTACGAATCTTGAGCGAAGGTGGGTAGCTGACGTCGGTTCCATCCAGGGCAAGCGCACAGACATCCGAAGCGTCCGATTTGAAAGGACCGGGCCAGGTAGAAGGTGGGCAAGACTTGCGGAACGCTGATTTTTGAGGAATCGCTGGGCGTTGTCGAAAGCTGAAGCCTGAAAAGTCGGTCGCAATGGGCGATGCCATGTCTGGGTCGTAGTGCAGTCCCGTTGGCGTCTGTGGCGATGAAGACGTTGTTGAACAGTCCGAGTCGATGGAAGTCAATGGTGGCGGCGTTGATGAGGCAAGTAGACTCATCTTGTGAGAATCAGGCTAGTCGTCGAGGCAAGGGACTGGTATGATGCTGCTTGGCGTAGTAAAGGTCTTGATGAGGAAGAGATGGACGAGGTGCGCCCTGGTCTAAGTACTATGGAGCTCGCGGTCCATGTGCCTGATACCCGCGCCAGAGGGCGGACCGAGGATTCGCATGGCAGACGGAAGCTTCGGTTGGCTTCCTCTTGCAATCCTTTGCGAAAAGGAAGACTTCCGAGTTCGTCATCTGTTTTGCATGCTGGGAGTCTGACAGATGCCGAGCGGTCGAAGCGAGCCTTGCATGTCTTGCATGTCTTTGGTCAGTGCTGGACACTGTTGGTGTTCTCTGTTGTTGAGGAAGCAAGCCTGCCTAGTGCGAATCCGGCTACTGCAAGGCCAAAAGGGGAAGAGCTGCTCGTCTTGGACGCCCGGAAGCGATCTGGGGAAGAAAGACAGACAAACTTCAGAGGTTTTGCAGCGAGCGTTTGCAAAAGAGAAACCTTCCTCGCGACCAAGGTGTACCAGCCATCTTGTACTCGGAATATTCTTTACCCTTCCAGGTTGATCTGATGACCTGAAGACCTGTCAGATTGTGCTTTGAGCATTGAGATGACTGAGACAAATCACAAACCCTGGAGGTCCTGCGAGCGAGTGTCTCTGACTTGGCCGCAACAGGTGAGCAACCTGACAGCTTCCTGCACAATCAGCCCTGACACAGGCTGACAGCTTTCGCACCCGTGACCCACTGACCCCATTACCAGTGTACGGCATCATCCCGAACCCCAACCACTATGGTGTGAGCGTCTTATTCTGCCTAGGGCTAGCTTGAGTGTCATGGTCACGGCACAGTCAGTGGAGGACCTTGCTGGGTAGCGAAGTAGAGGATAAAAGCGGCATCTGCTTTGGCGACACGTGAACGGAAAACCGCATGCGCGCATGGCTCATCGCCGATACCCAAGCATGGCAATTTGACAATAGATAGCAACACTGGCAAGACAATGAGCACAAACTCGGCATGCAGACTTCGTGCACCGTGCACGCTGCACTTCCCTCTCCGCAATCTCTGCCCGAGCTCGGCGCCGATCGATCGCGATGGATGGGGGCCAGGGCGGTCCTAGCGCTGACACGATCAAAAGCGCTTGAGCCTGCGGGTGCTCGGGAGTCAGGACTGAGCTCGCGGAGGCACGATGTTTAACAAAGCAGAGCGGCTAGCAACCGCAATGCGATAGGGCAACGTGTCTTTGAGCCCAAGCGCTTTCAGTGAGTACTATTGATAGCGCAATCAAAGAATACGCCCATATGGTCAAAACGCGTTGCTGTCCAAAACTAGCGCAAGGCGTGCGATCAAGAAGTGATTGTGTGTCTTCCAAGGTGCGCAACCAGCCACAACGACACGAAAACCGAATGTCCATCTGATGAATCGGGTCAGCCTCGCGGTCTATCGTGCCAAACACTTGCAACTTGGACACCCCAGACGGACGCGCATGCACATGGGCCACGAGCAAAGCAAAACAACGGTGTGATCCATTGCATGCTCGCGTTGTAATCTCATCTCTGCTCTATCCTTCCAGGTCGAAGCTTATCTAATTGCGCGCGCCGTCGCGTGCGTGTCCGATTTGTATCGCGCCACGACTTGCCAAGCTGATCCATCACAAGTCGCGAAATTAGCAATTATACATCTCCAAGGTTTCTTGTATTCTGGTCTAGCCTGGGATTCGGCGCGCAAAGCTCGCTCACCGCGGCGAATAGCCATGTTGTATCTCATATTTGTGTGACGATGCCGCTTGCGATTGATTGCCAAGTGTCTCGTGTTCGTCCGCATCTGTCCAGCCTGACTTGTCCGTTGCTCATGCGTATCCATCTTCATGTCCATTCTACAATAGCTATACAACTCTATGTAAAGATATTTCAATTGCGTGCAGTCATGTGCCAGTCGCATGTCATCAGATTTCGCTTCCTTCGTTTACGTCTTTTCGCGTCTCTGTAGACGGGCTCACTGACGCTTGGACATCTCATCATTCACCGCAGAGCCCAGCGTCACCATTTCTCCACAAGCCTCAATGATATTGCGCGTCGTCTTGTCACTCAGTAAAAATTCGGCATGGTCCATCTCCGGTCCAAGCCAGAGATGCGTCGACACATTGCTCCTGTCTGGGTGTCGCGAGATCACCTCATCGCCTGACGTCTTACCCGTGCGGTTAACCTCTGACAGCGCCGTGTCATTGAGATAGGCAAAGACTTTGGGTATATTGACAATCATGTCATTTTCAGCGAGATAGACGCGCATCGTGCAATGCTTGGGTACATTCTCGAGCCAGAGCACATTTTCATGCCAGACAAAGCCGCGTCCCAAGAATCGCGCGATGCCTGGTTCTGAGCAGACGAAAAAGTGGTAGAGCCATTGATTCGCTGTTTGAGGGGGTCGGTGCAGGAAGTTGTAGGCAACATCTGGATGATGCAGGAGCCAGCAGACTGGATCAATCAGAATCACGCTGCGGCAGAGTTGCGGTGCACAATGCAGGATCCAAGAGACGACGACCGTGCCGAGTGAATGGCCGACAAATAAGGCTTCCTGATGTCCACCGCGACTCTTGAGCATGGCTTGAACGTCTGCTACGAGTTGTGCCCTGACTGGTAACGCTTCGACAAGCTTCATGGCCACGCAGGGTGTTTCGAGGAGGTAGACGGCACTCCTTGGATTACGTGCGCAAATCTCGGTTATCATTGAGCGATAGACTTTGAGTCCGGCGCCGATGCCGTGGACAAAGACGATCGGTAGACCTTCTTGTTCACCTTCAGGTAGCGGATCGCACGATTTGTACCAATAGGTCAAGGTAGAGTGGGAAGGTTCGCTGGGGAGGCCAATGTAAGGGTAGGCCACGCGATGACCTGAGCTGGCGGATGGCACGTAATGCTTGAAGCCGAGTTGGCGGTATCGTGAATAGGCGAGATGGTCGTAAAGAACGCCGACACCGAGATAGACGCAGGCAGGACGATGGATTGTCTGGACTGGATCGAGCGAGAGACGAATACTTTGAACGGCGGT
Source organism: Protomyces inundatus (assembly GCA_003717165.1). Taxonomy (NCBI): domain Eukaryota; kingdom Fungi; phylum Ascomycota; class Taphrinomycetes; order Taphrinales; family Protomycetaceae; genus Protomyces; species Protomyces inundatus. The sequence continues at coordinate 16,645 of QXDR01000017.1, read as the reverse complement.
GTTGAAACCGGGTGGAAACGTCAAGCCAAACTGGTCGTGCCATGCGTCGACATACCCGGATGCCTCTTGCAAGATATCTTTTGGCAGTGCATGAAGCGTGTCTGCCTCGGCTGGTAAATCAAAGAATGCCCAGAGCGTCCATTGCAAGACATTGTCATAGCAAATCTCTTCAAATGCGGCACCTTTGAACCAACCTTCGAAAAAGACCCGCGGCTCGTCAATGGACGTGATGGCACGCTTGAAGTGTGCTTGCCGTTGTTCAGTCGTCAATGGTACGGCTTGCGTGGCAAGTGCCTGATGACGTTGCACTTTACGACGGGCGTAAAAGAAGAACCAGACTTCATTGCCACAGAAGAGCAATAGGACGAGCAAGAGCAGCCGTGGTAAGGGCGCCAGCAAGCGCGCGGCGAACGAGGCCGGCGCTAGGAGCGATAGCAGCAGGAGCGTGCAGTAGAGAAAGGAGAGCGGCGTGATGGCTCTGAGTGCAAAGATGCTGGACCGGATAAGGACATAGCTCAGCGGTGTGTTGGGAATCATTTGACGAGCAAAGATGTGGGCATGACGTTGATCTTATATATACGGATCTTTCTAGACTGAGTGTGAGCTTGAGCTTGAGCTACTGGAGGACTAATCTTGTGATATCAGTGCTAGTTCGAAGTAGTAGATCATGGAAGCAACCCTTGGCCATGCACATGAGAAGGTGTTGAGAAGTGGAAGAGTGTAGCTCGAGTTGCACATGTCTCGAGTTTAGCAAAGACGCCACCTCAACACAGCGAGAGCAAGAGACGTTGCCGAGTCGCTGCTGACCAACTGAATTATACTTGTACATGTATTATCCTTGCACTTGCTATGCTAGAGATGCGATGCTAGAGATGCTAGAGACTACCAAAGACGTAGCCTTCAATTCGTAAAATGCTCATCACTTGAGATAATGCCTCGCTATCCCTCAATCTTGACCACATTCATCTTCGGCTCCTTGCCATCCCCAGGCACTGTCGACAGCATCTCCAGATATTGCTCTGGCGTCGTCAAACTCTTGCATACCTGCTTCTTCTTGGCCATGAGTAACTCAGCCGTCTGCCAAGACTCAGCCGACCCTTCACCAAACCACTCAAGCGGTTGCCAGGGTTCCTCCTCTGCCTGACGAAGCAAGACACTCGTGCTGGCCTGTTCAGCAGGAACCTCGTTTGATTTCGCAGAGAGCTGCACCGTTTTGGCTGCTCGGTTTGGTTTCTCCGCCAAGGCATCTTGTCGCTTCGTCTCCTTGTCTTCACGGTCACGGGCATCAATATGCGACAGGTTAGGTCGTAATTGGACGTACTTCTCCACAGGCGTCACATGCAAGACACCATTGTTGTACCACGCATGCAACGCTTGGATCGGCCTGACTTGACCGCCCAAGGTCATTGTCTGGAGCGGCGCGTCAGTCCAGTGCGTGGCGCGATCCTTGTTGTAGTAAGGCGAGGTTTCGTCTGCCACCGTGACATCAACTTCAATCTGACCAGACTCGGGTTTCACGCGCGCTGCGGTGCGGACGCTGCCGGTATCTTCAAATGAGTCTTTACCTTTGCGTGCTGGATAGGCGAAGTAGTGTAGATAGGGCGTCAAGGCCTTGGTGCAGACGATGGGAATCGTGCGCACAACAGGATCATCCTCATCGCCCGTCAAAGGCGTATCGCCTTCCTCTTCGTCATCCTCATCCTCGTCACTCTCTTCCTCTGCATACTCGAGTGCTACTGTTAGTTTCTATCATCGTGAACGTAAAAGGGCAAAGCTGACCATGCTGGTACTCGAGTGCGGCATCTTCGCGCATTTGCATTGTCTCGCGCGCCACACGCTCAGCATGCGCCGACGCCTCTGCCGCAAGCGCTTCCTCATCTGCGCTGTCTTCGGCATCATCATCCGGTAAGAAGAGGGCGCCGCCGGATGCGCCAGACTCGACCACGACGGTATCGCGCATTTCAATGTCTTGGAGACCTGTGGTCTGCGGACTAGGCGGAGCCCTGTCTGGATCGTCTTCCATGGCTTCTTCTCCTGTCGATCCTTGTCCTTGCTTGCTCAGCGAGTCAGCCCAGCCTGTTGATGACTAACAAGGTAGCCAGGTGCTTGACTTGTGGATGTTCTCTTGTGTCGCCATTCTTGCGCAATCACAAACCAACACCTGGCAATTGCAACAATCCACTTGAAAGAGGGCCCTCATCGCTACATCCATCTCTCTACCTTCTACAACATCCAGAGCGCTTATATCAAGGCTCTCGTATATCAAGAACCAAGCGCATGGCCGACGGACAACAGCCGACCGCATCGGCAAGCGCACAACCTACCCTATCTGCACGAGACACAAGCATGCAGACGCATGAGGCTACTCCTGAAGCAACCCCACCGGCCGTCAAAGACTTTCTAGCCTCAGCTGCACCGCAGGAGGTCGGCCGTCGTGTCCGCGAAGGCATCCGCAGCGGCAATGGGTTTTGCTACCGCCACAATCCACAAAACACGCAATGTCGCTCGAAAGAGGCGAATGAGCCGCTCATGGGCGATATTCAAAAGACACTCGACTGCTTGCCTGCGCCCAAGAAGGAAGGCATTGCGCAGATTTGGAGCTTCTTTTCAGCAGCGAATCCAGCAGAGCGCAAGTTGATCTTGCAGGGGCTCTTGACACAGTGTTGTTTCCCACAACTCAGCTATATCGCTTCTTGCACACGCGACCTCATTCGAATCGACTTTATCGCTGCCTTGCCGACTGAGATTGGCTTCAAGATTCTATGCCATCTGGATGCCTCGTCGCTCTGTAAAGCCGCCCAAGTCAACCACCGCTGGGCCGATTTGGCCAATGACGACGTCGTCTGGCATCGCATGTGTGAACAACATATCGATCGCAAATGTACGAAATGCGGATGGGGTCTGCCCTTGTTGGAGCGGAAACGTCTCAGGGCATCCAAGCAAAAGATTCAACAGCGCGCTGAAGAGATTGCTGCAAGAGATGAAGCGGCGGCGGCGCTTACTATGACGTTGGATGTTGCAGAGACTGGTGAGAAGCGACCCAGTGACGAGACGGATACAGAACGCCCGGCCAAGCAAGCCAAGTGCGATTTGTCCGACCAGACGCCTACCCAAGATGCTACCGCAACAGCCGCCCCTCCTCTGCCCTGCACACTACAGCCTGCAACACGTCCTTGGAAGGCCATCTACTGTGAACGTCAAAAAGTCGAATCCAACTGGCGTCGCGGCCGTTGCCAGCAACGCGTCTTGCGCGGCCATACCGACGGCGTCATGTGCGTCCAGGCAGACGATCATATCCTCGCGAGCGGCTCTTATGACGGCAGCATCAAGATTTGGGATCTCGCAACAGGTGAACTGCTTCGAACACTTGAAGGACACACGCGCGGTGTCAATTGCTTGCAGTTTGATGAAGCTAAACTGATCTCGGGATCGATGGACAAGACGCTCAAGATTTGGAATTTCCGCACAGGTGCTTGTCTCTCAACATTGCGTGGCCATACCGAAGGTGTCCTCTCGCTTCATTTCGACAAGACCGTCTTGGCGTCCGGTGCCGCCGACAATATCATTCGCGTCTGGAATTTCAGTGACGGCACGTGTAGCGTCTTGCGGGGTCATACAGGATGGGTCAATGCCGTTCGTGTGCACTCGGCCTGTAGCCGTCTCTTCTCCGGTAGTGACGATACGACGATCAAAATGTGGGATCTCGAAACACGACAATGTCTGCGCACCATGACAGGGCATGTCGGCCAAGTGCAAGCCATCAGCCCGATTCTTGAAAGTTTGTCTGCAGCTGAGGAAGAAGAAGATCCCTATGGCACGCGTCAACAACGCACGCCGCGCGACTATTACAGTTCGTCACTTGATGGGACTGTCAAGGCTTGGGATGTCGAGACGGGTGTTTGTACACGCACGTTGTTTGGTCATGTCGAGGGTGTTTGGTGTCTGAGTGCCGATACGCTGCGTCTCGTGACAGGTGCGCATGACAAGACCATCAAAGTCTGGGATCGCAATGATGGCAAGTGTGTCTTGTCTCTCACAGGTCATTCAGGGCCGGTCAATTGTGTCCATGTCGGTGGGGCCCGGATTGTCAGTGGTGGTGATGATGGTCAAGTGCGGATCTGGGACTTTAGTGCCTGAGCGACGAATCTTCTTTTAACTTTCTATGATGTGATGACAATGCACGAGCCGTTGCTAGTTTAATGAATTGTTTTCAGTCTACTATTCTGTGAAAAGATGAATGTGACTGTCCATTTTCTATTTACCCGTTTAGCCGGTTGTTCATCTCCGCAACTCGAGCAGATGACGACTACTTCTGTCGACGTGATACAAGTACAAGCATTGTCAAACAAGGGGCCTTAGCATGGCAGACGCATACGTTCTCAAGAATCACTCCTTCAAGGGCAAACTTGCCCTCGTGACTGGTTCATCCCGCGGTATCGGCGCTGGAATTGCACGCGAACTCGCCTCACGCGGCTGTTCCATCATTCTCAACTACAACGCGCCCGGTAGCCAAGAAAAGACAGAGCAGCTCGCCAAAGAGCTCGAAGCACTCGATGAAGCTGTTCGTGTACACATCGTCAGGGCAGACTTGGGCAACATGGAAGAGATCAAGCAACTCGCCGACAAGACGGTCGCTTTTGCCAAGGACGGCAAGCTTGACTTTCTCATCAATAACGCAGGCATCAGTTGGAACACGCCGCTGAACTCGATTGACTTGGAGCACTACACAAAGCAGTACGACATCAATATCCGTGCGCCGTTGTTTCTCACACAGGCACTCTTGCCGCATCTCAATCGCGGAGGCCGTATCATCAACCTGTCTAGCGTCTCGGCGCGCATGGGCTTCCCGAAGCAAACCGTCTATGGGGGTACCAAAGCAGCCGTCGAAGCCATGACACGGACATGGGCGCGTGAATTCGCTCAAAAGTATGCCATCACCGTCAATGCCCTCGCACCCGGCCCAGTCTCTTCCGAGATGTGGCACAACAGTGGCTTGACGAGCGATACGAGCGCTTTGCCATCGGGTGATCGCATCGGTGAGCCTGAGGATATTGCCAAGATTGTCGGCTTCTTATGTGAAGAAGGCTCTGTCTGGATCAATGGCAGTTTATTGAGTACGAACGGCGGCATGATGCTACTCTAGGCTGATGATGCCGCATGATAGACTTTGTTGCGCGGATTGAGCTTTGGGTATCTGGATTGAACGCACGCATTATTCTAGCTATAGCTAATACCAGACAAAGCCCATGTCGATAACATCATCTGAATCATCGTCATCTTGAGGGGCTGGACATTCCTCATCAGCCGGTTGTAGTGAATCGATTGCAGGCTGCTCCGGATTGGCCTCAGCGTCTGCTCGTGCATCGATCGCAATGCCCAGCTGCACAATATTTGCAGCCGATGGACCAGGCCGAGGAGCTGCGGGAGCCAGCGACAGTTGCAGACTCAGATCCAGAAGTCTATCGTTGTCGGTGGTCGCCAGTCCGTACGGTTGTGAAATAAGGAGTCCGAACTGGGTAGCCAAGAGTTCATCAACGTTTCGCATTGGCTCATGCGAAGTGCTTGTAGGTCTGAACGGCATCGATCCAAAAACAGGCTCTGGCTCAATACGAGGACGCTTCCCGGCTGCATTGCCACCCTGGTCAGATCGAGGTCGGGCATTTGAGGTAGACGCTTCATGTTGGTGAGCAGGTATCCTTGAATTCGAGCCTTGCGCTTTTGCAGCGAGTACTGGCCAATTCTGCGATTCGATCAATATCGGCGGTTGCTGTCCCTTCTGATTGTCTCTTCGGTATCGTCGGGCAGCAGCTTGCATTCTGGTCATGGAATATCGCGTTTCTTGAACTTGACGTACTTGTTCAGGTCTCAAAGATTTGGATAGTAGCCAACCCTCTATGTGAGTTGTGTATTGTTGCTTATCGAAGGGCCAGACCTGAGGGCACTTGGTGCGATCATGAGGGTGGCTCACTGTTCGTTTGGGACATGGATTGCATGGCATGCACCAAGGATATCGCATAACTTCGGCGTTTGATGGCTGCCAGCGACATGGCACATCAGGGTCCATCACTTCAATTTGGTTCATCAAGCAATTCCATTTGCCCACCTCTTCATTTGCCAAGTTGGCATCTTTCAACATCTGAGTTTGCGGAATCGTTGCCGTGGTAAAAAAGGCAGTGATACGCTCGCAGACCTTTAACACGTCGCATTCAGCCTTTGGTGGCAGCCACGCGTTTGATTTGTCCTTGATATCCTCTTTGCTAAGCCGGTAAATAATGAAAGCCTGCTTACAGACGCATGTTTCGGCAGTCGGACCAGGCAAGACAAACTTCTTGGTACCAGGAGGCGCCAATTGCAATGATAGCTCTAGCTCATCATCAGTCAGCTCAGCTGCAACTGCAAATGCAGACGGGCCTCTGAAGGCTTTTTTCGTCCCATGACAGAAATTATTTCCATGGATGCATTCATCGAGCTGCGGCTTTTTGAGGAAGCCCGAAATCTTCCGACGATCGCCTCCCAGCGCGTCTATCATTGTCGCGAGTAGTAGGAAAGGCCGTTTACAAACTTGATCACAATTTGCTCCAGGTGGATCAGCTGTCACGAGGAGGGTCAAATTGAAAACGACGCTCTGACACTGCGCTTGTGGGGATCCTTCGGCTGGAATAACATTGACGATCACTTGTTGACGCAAAAGTATGTCAAACAAGAGTCCAAAGATTGAGCACAATCGTGTGATCGACATGATGGACTTCGATCAACTTTGAGCTTTATTTGGGAACAGGCATAAAATGAGATCTCTGGCAATCAGCAACAGATGCTAACACTAGTCGCTCGAAGCGCTCGATGAGATTTACGTGAAAGCTGGCTGCAATTGATGATTGTAGCGATCACCAGAGGGATGTAGATGCTTGACAGCTGTGATCACTAAGCTCGGAAAGGCAACTCTGAGACCGGTACTTCAGAGGTCACGAGTAGATTTTCTGCTTTCGTTGCTACGTTGGGCAGTCCAAATGCCGTGATAGAAAAGAAACCCTGGGAAGCCAGCATGAGATCGAAGTTCAGAATTTTGAAACTTTTTTTTCGAGACGTTATTTCACACGTCTTTCTCTTAGAGCTCTATATTCCACATAATAGCTCAGGGCTGCCTTTTCTGTCATGAGGAGAAAAATGCTGTGCGTGAAACCTCTCCCAGACCAGCTTGCTTCGTACTATGCTACTGGTGCCGAATGCAGGTGATACACTTCTTTGCGCGAGTTGAGGTTTGGGTATCTGAATTTAACACAAATAGTATTCTAGCTATAGCTAACACCAAAGGAAGCCGATAATATCATTTAAGTCATCGTAATTTTGAGGAGCAGGGCACTCCTCATCAGCCGGTCGCAATGTATTGATTGCAGGTTGCTCCAGATCGGGCTCAGTATCTGCTTGTGCATCGATCACAATTCCCAGTTGCACAAAACTTACAGCTGATGGACCAGGCTGAGGAGTTGCAGGAACCAACAAGAGCTGCAGACTCAAATCCAGAAGTCTATCATTGTCGGTGGTCGCCAGTCCGTACGGCTGTGAAATGAGGAGTCCGTACTGAGTAGCCAAGAGTTCATCCACGTTTCGCATTGGCTCATGCGAAATGCTAGTAGATCTGATTGGCATCGATTCAAAAGCAGGCTCTGGTTCGATACGAGGACGCTTGCAGGCGGCGGTGCCACCTTAATCAGATCGAAGTCGAGGATTTGAGGTAAACGCTTCATTTCGGTGAGCAGGTATCCATGAATTCGAGCTTTGCGCTGTTGTAGCGAGTATTGGCCAATCCTGCGATTCGGTCAACATCGGCGGAAGTTGGCCGTTCTAATTGTCTTTTTCGTATCTTCGTGCAACAGCCTGCATTCTGGTCATGGAATTCTTGAATCTGATTTACTTGTTCAGGATTCAGAGAATTGGATATCAGCCATCCCTCGAGGTGAATAGTGTATTGTTCTTGCTCTAAAGGCCAAACCTGAGAGCATTTCGATCGATCATGGGGGTGCTTCGTGGTACGTTTGGGGCACGGATTGCATGGCATGCAGCGAGGAATTCGTTGAAGCTTCGCCGTGGATGCTTGCCAATAGCATGGTACATCAGGGTAAATCACAAGAATTTGATCCATCAAGCAAATCCATTTGCCCACCTCTTCATTTGCCATCGTACTTTTCAGCTTCTCAGTGTTGGAATTGCCTTAGTGAAGTAGTCAGTAATATGCCCGCAGAGTTTCATCACATCGTATTCCACGCTAGCTGGATGCAACGGTTTTAATTTGTCCTTGATATTTCTTTGCTGAGCCGATAAACGACAAGAGCCTGCTTTCAGACACAAGTCTCAGCAGTTGGACCAGGCAAAACAAACCTCTTGGCCCCAGGAGACGCTAACGATAGCAGGAGATCATCTTTGGTCAGCTCAATTGCAACTGTAGCTACAGGCGGGCACCTGAAGGCCTGTTCCGTCCCGTGGTGAAAAGTACGTCCATAGATGCACCGATCGATGATCGGCTTTTTTGCCCGGTGCCTGTACTTTTTGCCGACCCTCTCAAAACGCGCTTATCATTGTCGCGACTAGCAAGAAAGGGCGTTTACAAACTTGATCACAATCTGCTCCAGTTTGATCAGCTGTGACGAGAAGGGTTGAATTGAAAACAACGCTTCGACACTGCACTTTGGGCGCTGCTCCGGCTGGAAGCATATTGAAGACCACCCGCTGATGTAAGGATACGTTAAACAAGAAATCCAAAATTGAGCACAACCGCGTGATTGACATGATGGATTTTGTTGCAGCTTCCATTTTTGATAAGATTCCAGGCCAGAAATCGAGTCTGAGAGAACTAGCGACAGATGACGATGCGGTTCAATAGTAGCGTTGAGTAATATCTCGCTAAGATTCAGCCGCAATTGATGGTTGTCGCAATCAAAAAGGAGTGTGGTTTTCTGGCACCTTCCCGGAAGTCAAGCTTGCAGACGCGATTGTCAAACAAGCACTGAAAGTGACAGGCCAATTCCTGTGCTCTCGTAGTCATGTTTGACAGTTCAACTGCTGTACTTGTACAAGGAAAACATAACATGGGATCAAGTTCCAACATTTGTTCCGCGTCTCATTTGATGCAACTAGAAGGTCCTGAGCCTCAACAAAAAGACTCCCGCAGTTCATCGCTGCGAAATAACTGTTCGCACCCTTGGGCAATGGTATAAGATGATACACTTCTGCGTAAATATCATGGATCAAACCTTATAGAGAGAGAATTGCCAGTGATTCGACTAGATTATGTTTAACTACTTTCTGTGCAATGCAAAACAAAGGGAACACACCTCTCGCTGCACCATGCACGGCTACACGCCTATTGTCTCGATCACTACTTGTTTCACACTTCTCCCAATCTGGTCCATGTGCATCCGTCTCCATTCGGTCCTTGGACGATATTAGAAAGTTTCTCCTCGATCGATTTCAAGTTTGTTTGTTTTCGCACGTTGCTCAACTTGTCTTGTCTAATCACGGTTTGTGTGCATCTCAGCATGACGTCTCGCATGACATCCGTTTCGCACGCCGCCATGATGGTTCGCTCTCGTCTACCTTGATTCGGCCCATTTTGCGTGCGGAAGACCTTTGCCGATTTCGCCATTCGTAGTTTGCTTGCCAGAGGGAGCCTATGAGGCAAAATTCCTGCTGGAGCACGCGCTTGTCTTCTCCTACAACCACGTATGCACCCGTATCCACGCTGGTCACCGCCAATTTCTGTTGTCAGTCACATCAATCGCCGCTCACACACTCGAAGTCGCACCAATCAGCACTAACTGCTCCATTGTTAACACAAATTGACACCAAATTATGATGGCCAAATGCCGAGAATATCTGTGCAATCACACGAATTGCGGCCAAATTCTCGCGCACTCGATGTGATTTAAAGCTTCTCGGTCTCATCGACATGCGGAAGAGTCTTTGTTGTGGCTGAATTGTCGCCAGCAACCCTGATTGATGCCATGAAACTGTCATGGTGAGCTTGATATTGATTGTTTTGCATTTAAGTCTTATACAATGAGCGAGACCGCTTTGAGAAGTCAAAGCGTCGATAGCAAAGTCTTCTCTTAAGCCTCGGTCCCATTGGTGCTCTCATAGAAGGCAGAGAAGTTCCAGCATGCAACTCGGATATGCGAATTAAACCGTCACAACTGAGCATCAGTGACACAATATGGACTACACAGGGTCGCTAAGGGAAGACAAAACACACTGACTGGTATTTTCAAGAGTATGGACTTTCTGGCGTAAGCGATCAATTCAAGTCTGGAAACTGTGACTGATTTCCGATTCGCAATTGTTGCTGCATTTGAAAGTTCTTAAGATTAAGTCTGGTGGTTTTTGCGCACGGCCTGCTCGAACGTAAATCGTGGACAGCCTGCGCCGAATCCATCGCGACCGCCAATGACGTCTCCAAGGGTGTTGCACTTGCAGCTATGAGATTGTTCTCGACAGTGTACTCCCGTTTGCTTAGTCCATGGCTCCCAAACTCGAAATGGATTTGTGGAACCTTCAATCCGATTCCGCTTATCCATAAACATACCGCCAAGTCGGTCCCTGGTGTCGAGAAAGGTATCATTTGGACCTTGATCGGACTTGTCTTTGTCAGGATTCCATCTCATGATCATGATCAATCCATTGCAAGTGCATGTGTCGCTACCTTCTTCATCATCTGAAGCATCAGTAAAACAAGCTCCCCCTTCTTCCTCGGCGTAATCAACTTTATTGATATTCTTGATCGCCTTTGTGGTTGCCGTTGTAGCATCGCTGGTCCATGTTGGAACATTTGCCAGGCTCAAATGCTGCATGAAGGCGTCTGTAATGACTTGCAAGCATTCGACGTGGCAGAAGCCGTGAACAACGAGCCCTGGCTTGAATTTGAAGGTGTATGGAAATCCTTTCTGGTGACATGCCTTGACACTTGAAACAAAATTGCTGACAGCGAGAAAAACAGGCACCATGAGGAACCTATTGAGGTTTTTCATGCTTCAAAGCTTTACGTTTGTGAAATGACGAGAGTATCATGCCCGGGTTTGCGCACGGTTATCCCACCTCACCAAAGGTACTTCCGCACTTTGGTGAGGCCGAGGAGCTTTATATCACAACAGAGAGCCTTTCACTGATACACTTCTGAAATTCTTGAAATTGGATGTGAAAGAAGCCCAACATGAATGCAGGGGGGTTTTTCTTCCGCCTTCTCATCGAGGCGAGATATCTGATTACAGCGTCACATTAGAGCATGTAACAGCCGTATTCCTTACATACAAAGGTGCCTTTACAAATGTTGTTCCCGAATTTTCAAAGTTGAGGTTGATTCTGCGTATCATTATCTTATCGCATTCTTCGTATTATGACGGAGATTTTTTTTTTGTTATTTATTCGATCCGATAGCGAGACACGACATCATGGTACGAGGATTCATGTCGAACTTTGTCACGTATGCGGCGCAGGTACATGTTCGTCGAAAGATATTTCTTGTCGTCTTCTGAGAAACATTTATTGCCTTCAGCTGTGCACACGCTGAACGTCGAAACATCATGTCTCAAAGAAACGAAAAGATATGTAACTTTGGGGCACTTGCGTCACGGACCACGATCCCGATAGGTAGAATTCTGGGATACGAAAGTGTTGACCCACGTGGGAATGCCTACGAGTGCGAGATACGACCAATTTCAACAAACAGACAAACAGACAAACAGAAGAAAGCCGAGGTAGCTTCGAGGGTTACCCTAACGAGTCTGATGAGTGGATACGAGCAAGTGGGCATGCGGGCACTGTCCCTCATCAGGCAACTCATCATTGACGCAAATATTTTCAAACCTTTTAGACTAGTATAGTATTGGTACACTTATCAAAGGCTCCTGCTAGACGATCTCTTACCCCTTGACCTGATTGAAGTGTAGACCAGAGCGTGGAAAGGAATTCGGTGAGATTGGACAAGAGTATCCAGCTGCAGCTTCTTCAATGGCATGTCTGAATTGAATATTCATCATGGCGGTATGCTCATGATCAACGGAATGTTATAACTTGATATCGCTTGTTTGTTGCAAGCTCTGCAAAACTCATCGCAGCTGATCAATATTGGTCAGCGACTGTAATAGCACGACGTCTCATTACCACTTGTGCTTGCTGAATCCTCAGTTGTAATTCCGATTAAAGTTGTTTTGCACGTCTCGTTGTGATCTTCTACTCTACAATTAAGTAGGATAATACATATACATGAGCATCTGAAGTAGCTAAAGTCCAATATATGTCAGTTTCCAAAGACTTCCTTGATTGGAAATCAAGAAACCCTTGCAGTTGTGATTGTTCGCTGTCGTGCAAGCGAACGTGTTTAGAAACAAAGGGATCGCGGTTGATGTGTGCTAAGAGATTGCGTGGACACTGCGTTTTCACCTTGTTTGCTGACAAACATTTGCTTGCGCGAGTCTGAATTTGGCGTCCGATGCACGATTGTGAAAAGATTCGGCGGATGACGATCATGATCCATGCTACCAATCGGATTCCAATTCGTTGAGCAGCACATGTGACATCTACTGGTGGACTGCTCTTGCAGGCCGACTTCTCAGCAGGTCTAAAGATAATTCTGTCTGATTTCCGGACAGAGATGCATGCATGTTTTTTTCCAGGGACTGTATGGCTGAGTCTGGTGCTTTTGATGCTCAACTATAAGAACAGGACCGCGTCCTGAGCATCCCCCAATAAACGATTCAGATTAGTTTTGATTCCCGCCCAGACTTCACCACAAGCTTGAGTGACCCCACGAAGATGCATTTATTTCAGATCACAATCTTCTTGATCCTCAACATGGTTCGGTAAGAGGCTTTGGCACAAGTCACCGGACCGCCTCAGATTTTCTCAATTCCTCAATTCGGAAAGTACAAGTGCTCCTCAGCGCACGTCTATGAAAGTTATGACTACCTGAACGTCGTTGATGTCAACAAAGCAATCCGTATTTGGCTCACTCAAAAGTATACCGGTCATGAGTGGTTGCCAATTCAGGGAGACAAACACTTTCTCATTGGTGACAATTGGGCTTTAAGCGGGTTTCCATCGTCGCAAAAGACGCTTTGTGGATACACTGACTATTCGGTCGGTACTTGATTCGAGCCGAAGTGTAAATGACTGACTTGTAGGCAAAACTTAATACCGATGGACTTGAAGTGGCTGTGAGTTCAGGAGCAGTGAATTCTAAAACTGGCAAGCCGGTCAATTACTATGTTGAACTCATCGGACATCGGATGTCCAATGCTAAAAGTGGCCATGTCGCGATGGCACTTTGCGCTGTGGCCGCTCGCCCCATCACTGATTCAAAGGGAAATCTCAATAAGAATCCTCACGCGATACTTTGTAAGTTGACTTGATTCAACTTCTTCAAGCAAATTTTTAAAATGTTTCGACGATCAAATTTATGGTCCCACTTTTTGATGAGCCAAGTTCAATTTCAGACTTGAAAGGAGTACTACGTAGAACAAATGCAAAACGTAGATGCCCTAACTCAAGTAACCTTTTCCTCCTTCCTACGTCTTGGGTGACCACTTGAGAGATTGCGTAGTATGAGAAAGAGTGCGCCGTGTGGGCTCTGAGCGACTATCCAAAAGCACGAAAGGTATCATGCCCCGGCTTGCGAACGGCTATTTCATCTTCTCAATAGTGCCTCCGCGCTTCGGTGAGGCCGAGGAGATTCATATCTCAACAAATTCGTCAGCCGCGATTCCATTCGGATATTTAAAACTTGTACGTACATGATTACTAAGCTAGCTATACGAAAGGCAACACGTAGTGTGATAGAAACACTGCCTGATGGACGCGTACATGTGCCTGCTTGCGTGTGTGCTGCAGGAGAGTGCCGTAGTACGAATTCCCAGCTAGGAGAGTTTTACGAGGCGAATTCATGCACCGTAAATGAGTAGAGCGGTCATAGAGCGCCGAGAGACGAGAACGATGAGAGAAGCAAGCTGACACGAATGAAACTGAAAGAGAACACTCGTAGGAGTGACAGAGAGAGGTAGGCTTGCGCAGAGATGGGGGACGTGCGAGACAGTGCGAGACAGTGCGCAGGACTTACGCGTGGCAAAGACGCGGGTGCTGCAGTGTACAAAGACCGAAGAAATGCTAGCTGAAGATTTCAGACAATCTGCGCGTCCGATTGGAATCAGCGGAGAGATGGCATAGGCTTGAGTAGAGTCGTCAGCTTGAAAGTGGCAGTGCACACTGGTAAGAGAGGCACGAGTGTGTAAAGGGTAGTCGAAGCGGATCAAAGCGCGTCATTCTCCTGTACCGTGAAGATCAGCTGAGATGAAAAATGCGAAAGAAGGAGAAGGTACGGTGAAGCTGCTGTGCCGAATCACGGGCGCGTGAATCATTGCAAGAAGAGCGGAGGTTGCATCAGGCTCATAAATGCCTTAGCGCTAGCCAGGTGTTGTGTACCAGGTCTACGAGGCGTTGAGCAAGGCTAACGAGGAGGTAGAGGATGCAAGAGAGGGTAGAAGTAGAGGTTTATTGCGCTGGTCTCTGGTATTGAGGTGGTTGGGGGCGCGTTGGCTATTTCACTTGACACCTAGGTGCATGGTCGACCTGCGAGTTGGAGGCGCAGTGGCAACTGCAGATACGTACGTACAAGTTAGGCACTGCGCCTCCAACTCGAGACTAATGCATATCGCATCATAAGAGCGTCAGCTGTTGTCGCTCGGTTCCTGTGGCTGCGATCTTGTGCGCAGCTGTGCGATAATTTGGTGGCGCGCTTGAATGACCATGGACCGTCAGATGAGAGGTCAAGTAATCGAGCGCAAGCAAGGGACTTGGCTTGAAGACGTCAAGCATCACAGGAGCAACTACAGGGCGATAGCGATAGGGGCTGCAGCCACAGTGGCTACGAGGCTATTTCGAAGGACCCGCAAGGCCATGTGAAGAGGCGGAGCCTGTAGTGATACATGTTAGAATCTCGCTGAGCAATGCAGTAGCCTGATACGACGTGTACAGTGCCGAGGTCTCTTGCTAAGAATATCCTAGGCTGCTTGTTGGGTTGACTTTGAATTTTGCAAAGTCAATTCGCCCTGAGCGCGCCTCAAGCTGCAGTGGTGTCACGACCCTGACCCGAGGGTCTGCCTTAACTATCTGCGGTTGGCTGAGAGTCTAAGAAAGCCGAATCTGAGAAACAGAGTACCGACGTTACTGAGTAAAGGACGGCGCCAGGCCGCCTTTATCAGTCGTGCTCCTGCATCGTCAGTACTAAGCGGAGGATCGAGATCGCACCAGCAGCCCCGTGATTGAGCCCCTAGCCAACCAATTGGTGCCCCAATCATGGTCTCCTGAGCAAACACCAATCCGCTCTCAACTTCGCACGCTCATGAACCTTTAGTGGCCCTTTCCCCGAGCGCTACTACTGAAGTACTTGCCAACAGCAACAGCCATGCACGTGCACAGCCTGGCACGGTTCGTGACAAGTGGCAGGTACAAGCAGGAGCTCGAGTACAAGACAGCCAGCACAGGCTCAATGGCATCAACACCACACACCAACACAGCAACCCTCTGCCTCTTCCCTCTCTTGCATCCTCGAGCTCACTGTCAGTCTTGTTAAACGCCACGCAGACCTGCAGCATGACACCTCGCTAACGTTAAGGCGTTCATGAGCTTGACGCTGCCTCTGCTCCTCTTGCGACGACATCTCGCGCCGGTGCTTCGGCACAGTACCTTCACCGCACCTCCTCCTTCTCGTACCTCTTTTGTCTCAGCTAATCTTCACAGGAAAGGAGGATAACGCGCTCCGGTTCGCTTAGATCAATCTCTACACACTCGTGCCTCTATCAGCAACGCGCACTGTCGCTCTCAAGTTGACGACTCTACTCAAGCCTTTGCCATCTCTCCACTCAGTCTACTTGGACGCGCAGGCTGTTTCGCATCTCCCGCTAGCATCTCTTTGGTCTCTGCCGATTGCAGCTCTCGCGTCTCTGCCACACGCGCGTCATGCACACTGTCTCGCAAGTCCGCCATCTTTAGGCAAATGCTAACTCTCTTTGCCACTCTCGCAACGGTCCTGCTTCAGTTCCTCTCGTGTCAGCTCGCTTCTCTCGTCACTCTCGTCTCTCTGTGCTCTCGTCTCTCTACGCTCTCGTCAATCCAGGTTCTCTGCCCGCTCTGCATCTCCATTGTGTATGATCTCGCCACGCAAGAACCCCTAGCTGATACAACACACCACGGGACTCTCTCGCGACATTCACAGAAGCAAACACACGCACGCACGCAATCGCCAAGCATTGTCGGTATCACACTTCTCGTTGCTTTCATATGTAGCTAGCTTAGTAATCATGCACGTGCCAGCTTTGAATATTGCAATGTAAGCGCCGATGACAAATTGACGCAACTTCACACATTTTCACGCCTTTTAACGCTTCAAAAGTGTGGCCGATTCACGTACTTTTCAAGTGCTTTTCAAGAACCTTTCAAGTACTTTTCAAGTGAGATTCAAGTATTATTAACGCGTTGTCCCGTACTTTCACGCCTTTTCACTCCAGTATTTACGTATGATCACGCCCTTTCACGCCTTTTCACGCAAGATTTTCACGCTTTGTCACGAGATTTCACGCTTTTTCACTTAAGACTTTTTTCATAG
>QXDR01000016.1:0-28845 GCA_003717165.1 Protomyces inundatus | reverse complement strand
AGAAAGACAACAAAGCGGCTCGAAAGGAAGCTGCTGCACTGAGGAAGCTTGAGAAGGAAACGGCTCTCCAGGAACGACGTGCAGCTCGTGCTGTAGCTGCCGCCGCTCGTCAAGCTGCAGCGGCACAAAAGAAGGCTGACGCTGATGCTGCTCGAGCCGCCAAATTCGCCATCAAAGAGGCGGTTAAAGCATCCGCGCTACTGAACAAGGGTAAGAGCAAGGATTTGATGAAAGGGAATGACCGTTCTAGCAATGTTGCGATCATGGTGCCGTCTTCAACAAGTGGAGCCGCGAATGGCACCAAAACACAAACCGGACGTATCAGCGTGCCCCCTGGCCACAAAAGATCATAAAAAATCTGATTTACGATAGATAGCATAGCATTTTTAGCTTCAGCAATGTTTCAGCAAGTCAAATTCAAAATCGACTGAAGTACGTCCACTCAAGTTGTGGCGTTGTAATTCCAAAAGACGTGCGTCACGTGATTGCGTGCGCCATCTGAGGAACTCTCTTATCTTGGATTGTATCCTAACGCAGGGACATAAAGATTTTTCTGATATCGCATTTACTGGCACGAACAACCGTGGCATTCTTTGATGACTTACGCCTATGTCATTTGTAGTTCATAGCGACAACTATATGTTCCATGAGTAAGCATGCCTTCGAAATTTGCGGCTGAATGCAGTGTGACTTGACTTGACCCAACAGCTTCTTTTGCTCTCCGGATAGGACACTCTCAGAGCACCTCTTGCGCTTTTCGCCAGGTGTTAGATAGTAGCCTAGCTCAAGCCGTCGCTTTCTGTCGGCAGAACAGCAGCGGAAGAGACTCTCAAAGAAACTGGGGGAGTTGTTAATCGCCGCGGAAATCAAGCTGGAAAGCTATGGAGTGACTTCATTTACTTCGAGGCTTGAAAAGCAGCAGTACTAGTCAACGACAATGACAACAATGCTGATAATCAAATCAGCTTCTGTAGTCTTCCAACTGTCGGATTTAGTATCTATCAGTCTGTCCACAGCCGCCACGATGTCTCTTTTGCAAAATGGCTCCCTTCAACGAGGCAGCAGATTTAGTTGCAATGAAATTACAAATGTTGTTGATAAGCGCGTGTTCGCCACTTGAGCAGCATCCCCGATGCGATCGTGTGGTTGCTGGCGTGATTTCAGGACAAACAATGTTGGGGTTTCTGTTTGTCCGCCGCCTCGCCTGGACATTCGGCCTGGTGTGTGATCCACGTCTGTCGTGAACAGCTAAAGTTGAGCGAGAAAAAAAGTAAATGGCTGCCTTAGCTTTTCTCTATCATCCTAGGGTGCATTGATTCGCGTCCCGGCTGCCGGTCGTTGATGTGAGCAGTATGCCTTTGGCCTCCCATCTGGGCACTCGTCAGCGTTGAAAAACATCTCGGTGGCTTGAAAACCGAAATTGCGACACTCGCTCGGAAGAAACACAGTCTCATAGCCTGACTCTGTTTTGTTTGCGCAGGTCATTTTCCCCGCATGCCCTCCATGGCTTTCGGAACTTCCTAGGCCGGTCTGCAGCAGTATCCACGCCGGGCTACGCGTACGTCTGATAAGGAGTTGAATCCCTTGCGATTGAACGCAGAATTGACCTTTGTATTAGCCATCAGGGGTATCAAACGCCTATCGCCTTCAAGCCTTCAACAAATACGCTTATCTGTCATGACAAAAGAGAAAGGGTTCGGGCCGATTACCCTTTGAATTGCGATCCTGTGTCGTAGGAAGCGCAGAAAGCGGACACACCTCCTGTCCACGCGTGCATGACCTTTTCATATCGGACATTCAGCAATGTCGAGAATTTATAAAATGGATGCCTATCGCCCTTATCTTTCTCCATCTTGTCTACAACTGGCCTGCGAGACGTTGGCAGCCTTCTTTCGAGACTTCATTCAGGTCTACTCGAGGCTTCCATGATCCTCCACGCGTCTCATTCTTTTCTGCAGCTACAGCTGATCCTCTACGTTCTTACTTTGCCCGTCATTGGATTCGGCAGGGACATCGATGACTTAGAAACTCACGCAGTGGTCAAATTCAAAGATCGAGCTTGCTGGCTGTATCCAGACCCCGAAAAGGAGAAAACCTTACTCATGGCATGCGAATCAGAATACGTTTTTGATGGTCCACAGAAGGTGCCCGGGACAAAGGAAAATTATTTCCAATATCATGGTACCCTATGTATTCCAGTGACGCAAGATCATTTACGAAACAATTTCCACTTTGTTCATTTTCCCAAAAATGCATTTACTGGCACACACAATCGAGGTGTTCTTTGCCCGAAAGATCTTCATGGGTCAGTGATTCAATATTTGCAAAAAGAAGCACTTGATACGGATTGTCAGCTATTCTTTTGGGTCAATTCCTCTCAACGGGGATGGATTTTCACATGCCCATCGTAGCGTCTTATCATTAGAACTTTTATCAATCATTTCTATCAAAGCTATGTCCATTTTGATGTTGTTACTTCTCATCGTAAGAGGAAGTCTTTTAGTAATCTCAGTCACGGTTTGCTATATTCCGCAAAGCAGGTCGGTTCTCTTTCGCATTTCCAATTTGCTTGATGTGAATACCAAAAACAATGTGAAACGTTAGAAATGATAACTGCCAGCGGTTCTATTCATGATTCACCATTAATTACTGTACGGCATCGGAATAAAATAATGAGGATACCCCTTTGGGGCGTAGAAGTAGTAGATTTTCTTGCAGATTGCAGTCTCCGAATCGGATAGTCATAGTTGCAGCTGTTGACCGTGGGAAAACGAGTTCTGGATTGAATCGGTTTCTGAAGCTAAAATACCATTGAAAAAGGGTGCTCGAGATACTGTCAAAAATCGCTCGATACGCTTACAAAGGACACTCGACCTCACTAAGAACAAAACACACGTGTGCTTCCAGTCGTTGCTCCGATGTTCTGTGACTAGGCACACAATATTTTCAGCTGGAAGCTGTTGACATCAACTAACATTGAGCTCTCAGAGTCTCAATATCCCTGACTTTCTACCTACTTGGGTCTACCCGAATACGATGCTTCAATCTAGACGGAGTCAGGCGGAGGAATAATTGGGGAGCAAACATGATCCAAGAAACTGTGGCTAAGTACTTGTAGAAGCTAGTTGCTGGTGGCCAAATTCGCGTTTGCTGCACCAAAATCTGCGTCAACAGGTATCATGCATGTGTACACGCGCTCTAAATCTTTGGAGATTAGCATTGCACGTGGGCTCAAGAATACATATTCTGATTTGCAAGCGCCTCTAACACTATCATGCTTCGCGTGGATTGCAACCTAAGGGCGGCAGCCAGAGACTAATTGGATTGACACTGTCTTGATCAAAGCTACGATAGTGGGCCTTTGACTAGTGCCCCTGAATTGGTTGCACTTTTCTGTTGTAGTCGACAATCAGAATCCGTCGTTGTGATTGGACCGATCGCGGCCGATGGCGTGAATGAGCGACAAATAATGTTGGAGAAGCCCTCGGCATTGATATGGTAGGAGTCTTCCGAGACATGAGATGGCTGTAGATCTGCAGGATCAATTTCTCTTCTTTATGCTTGATTTGTCAAATACTACCTCGGCATGCTGCAGCCGCTGTCGTGTTCCTTTGAAAGCAGCTAGCCCTCATTAGCTACCACACCCTGTTGCTTAGTTTCATCTCAAGTATCTGTCAGCTGTTAGTCGACTCGTTCCCAGTTTTAGCTCTGAACGTTTCTGACAGTCCGTCCGCGTTTGATACCATCATATCTTCGTTCGCTCTCAAGTGGTCAAAACGACCCGCCAAGCCTCACAAGTCCATACGCACATCATGCAGCTGCAACTTAATGTGCTGCTCTATTTGGCTCTTTTGCCTGCATGGCTCATCTCTGCAAAGTTGCTGTACGGAACCAGTTCATCTGCAAAGGAAGACATGGTCATTAGCTACAAGCCAGTAGCCTGCTGGCTGTACCCGGACAGTCCTACCGTTCTCAGAATGGCATGCGCGTCCAAATTCGCAGATGTGCGAGGAACGCGTACAGGGGGAAACCAACATGGTGAGTGTTGGCCGGTGACCAAGGACTATTTGATTGCAAAGGGGTTCCAAGAGTTTCCGGGACAAGCTTTTACTGGTTCTTTCAATCGCGGTGTTCTCTGCCGTAAAGAGCCCGCCGATGGGGACGTGTTTCAATACATGCAGAAGGAAACAATCAGTCCAGAATGCGACGGTTATCTTGAGAACGGCATTCCAACGTATCATTGGTTCGGTTATGATGGCAAACCGTGGTGGTTTGGCTGCACATTCAAAAAGCACTGAATATACAGCTCATGAGGACATTGAAAAGATTCTCTTCACCCTGCAGCTGCAAATTTTTGGATCAGCGACTCATGTTGGTCACTTTATTGTTATAGACAAGACTTTCCAATCCCCTACTATTCATTGGCCACGAGCTAGCTCATGCCCAAGGCAATTACAGAAGAATAACTCCGCCGCCATGCCCGTCTCGATGTTTTCCTTGCCTCTTCCGCCTCCAATCCCGCCGTAGTCGTGCTCAACCCAGCATGCCCACTTCGACTCCTTGAACTATCCATCGTCATACCCTACGATGGCAGTGAAAACGATTGCGATCCCGAGCATGTACTGGGCGCATTGCTCAAGGCTCGCTTCAAGGTCGGCCTTTACATTCTGACTTTATCTCATCGGAGTACCTGGCAGACAAACAAGTTTGGAGTTTTGTTTACTCCAGCATCGATCGACGCGACATGTAATAGCTACAGCAGTTGAAAGTCTCACCAAATCATAACGAGATAATCCTATCAGGAAATAACTTGGGGTCTCCTGATACGAGATTTCTGCGTCAGCCACAGCATGAGTTTGATTGATACACTCGCAACCGTACAACTGTAGAGAGCAACATGATTGAAATGCTTAGTCTCACCCGTAGAGCTGCAATCAGATCGACGTTCGACTGCTGGATAGCGAGTCTATTGGATCAAAGACCTAGGTCGACTCAGCTTGCGTACGTGATGTGACAGCTGGTCCTCAAACTCCTCTCTTCTGATTGGACCAATCACGACTGTGTTGCAGGAGAGAAATAAACATCCGGAAGGACGCTGCACCTCAAAGCAAATTAGGTAGCTTATCTTTTCATCCGCTCCTGTGCCATACTGATTTTTATTCATAACGCAGCTGCAATCGCAGACGAATCTGACGTATTTAAGGAAGCGCCCACTCTTTCAAAATCCATCAATCTTACATCCAAGCTGATATCAGCCTATCCTACTACGAGCCGACCAAACCTCTCTTAGTCACCTTCTACCATCTCATACCCGAGCACTAAAGTCTTTGACCAGCTGCTGTAACGTCATAAAGTTGTTTGACTTCAAGTCCGCACCCACACATGAAGGCAACGTCGTGGCTGTCGCTGCAGCTGCAACTTTTGATTTTGGGGTTAGTTACTGTCTCCAGTGGTTCAGGAGGATTCGATATGGTCGTTGATTACAAGCCCAAAGCCTGTTGGCTGTATCCTGTAAGCAAAACGGAACTCGGCATGGCATGTGGTACGGATCTCGGGGAGGTACCTTCATCTCCCGCAGTGCGCTACGTCACATGCTGGCCAGTCACACAGGAACATCTGAAATCCAAAGGCTTCCAGAAATTTCCTGCATCAGCTTTCACCGGCTCTGGAAATCGTGGTGTCATTTGCCCTATCGATCTCGCCCACGGGAACGTAGACGAATACAGACAGAGCGAGACAATCAATTCAAATTGTGACGGCTCACCGGTTGCTAATCTTCCAACATACCACTGGTTCAATGCTTTTGGGAAAGGTTGGTGGTATGGCTGCAATTATAGAAGCGCTTGACTGCCTCGCTCTGGGGCTTATTGACACAATTCCTTTTCAGCTGCTGCAGATGCAAACTCTTGCACTTTTATTGTTATAGACAAGACTTTCCAATCCCCTACTATTCGTCGGCCACGAGCTAGCTAATGCCCGAGGCAAGTACAGAAGAATAACTCCGCCGCCATGCCCGTCTCGATGTTTCTCTGGCCTCTTCCGCCTCCAATCCCGCCGTCGTCGTACTCAACCCAGCATGCCCACCTCGACTCCGTGAACCACCCATCGTCATGCCCTGCGACGGCAATGAACCCTGTTGTCCACCTGAGCCAGCGTTGAGCGCATCACTCAAGGCTCGCGCGAGAGTAGGACCTTGTATCCTTGCGCCATGCCAGTATCCATCACCATTGCCGTTGCTCTCGCCACAGCCATCGCCTTCTTCAAGCGCGAATGGCGTGCACGGTCCGGCAGGCGAGTCGAGCGCTCTGAGACGTGGCGAAAGCGGTGTATAGAAGAGTGATGTCGTCAAGTGCATCTGTTGTGCCGCTTGTGCACGATACTGTGCACGTGCCGTCACGCGGGCACTGCTATTGTGGGTATTACCGGATACGATGTCGTCCCGGCCATGGTTTTGGCTTGATTGTACAGCAGAGGAGGCTACTCTGTTGGCGGTACTCATAGGAAAAGGCGGCGGGCCCATCAGACTTGAAGAGCGTGATTTCGGTTTGACAGTTTTGCCACCCGTTGAAGTGTGCGCTGCATGTGACCGTCCGTGGTA
This sequence comes from Protomyces inundatus, assembly GCA_003717165.1. Classification (NCBI taxonomy): domain Eukaryota; kingdom Fungi; phylum Ascomycota; class Taphrinomycetes; order Taphrinales; family Protomycetaceae; genus Protomyces; species Protomyces inundatus. The sequence goes on along the minus strand of QXDR01000016.1, from coordinate 22,247 downwards.
AGCGGCAGGACCCTGTCCAGAAAGCGGCGGGCTTGCAAGACCTGATGCGCCCGATGCGATGTCAAAGGCGTGATGCGCCAAGACGGGGCTGACGGGGGCGCTCGACATGTCGATCGCTTCTCGGTCGACAAACGTAGGTGTTGCGGTGCGTGAAAAGGCCGGCGAGTGGGTCGGTAGATCTGAGGACGGATCTAGAAAGGGCGATCCGGTTGTTTGCATGAAGGGACGGCCTTGATCTCTGTTGATGTAAGGAAGACCCTTTCTGTCTCTGTTTGCGTGGTGGTGTGATGATGCGTTGTTGCCGAATCAAGACGTCACTTGCGGAGAACCAACCGGAGACTCTACTCTACAAGTAATATTGCGATGGCCATGGGACTGTATGATTATATGTGCATGTATATAGAGAAGAGATAGAAGGCCTACCACCGGTCATCATCCAAGTCGTCAATCAGCGCATTATCGCGATCGATACTCCCCCGCTCAGCCGCCTGCAGACGATCACTGTATCCGTGCCCGCCAACAGCGCTCGTCGAGAGGTCATCATAGCCACCGGCCTGTTGCCGCCGCCGAACTCCCAGCAAGACGAGCAAGTTGCCCACGGCGGCCATCACCGCTGTACCAACCTGTGACAAGGCCGACCCAATCGACAGCCACAGCTCCGAATGCGGTACTTGTTGCCAGCCGGCTTGATGCAACACGGTACGATTGTACATGCACCCACCCACGAGGTAGACGAGCAACGCAACGATGAGAATGATGAGAAAGACAACACCGGGCGAGAGTGCCGAGGCCGCTTCCGGGGTGGTTGCGCAGGCGCGAAAGGTACGGTACTCAAACGCAAAGCCGCAGTCGTTGAATTCGCCTAGATAGCTGACACTTGCTGTACCGACCATGCTTGCGTCGCAGGTAAAGACAATAAGGGTCGATCGTTTATAACTCGTGTCGCCTGGACAATCGCCGCCGCCTGTATACTCCAAGACCAACTTCTTCCCTCTAAACTTGAGCGTCGTACTGGTCTGTCCCAACGAGACGAGCTTTTCATCCTCGTCTGAGTAGACGGCCGAGATGTTTTGCGATTTGCTCAGCGAGCGCGTACTGCGTATCAAGGGCGCGCAGACGTTGAGTGAAAAGTTGCCGCCTTTGGCAGGCGCATAGTCATAAGGGTTGGCATGCCAGTCGACGGCATTCGCTTCATCAGGCCAACGTGCCAGGCCACGCAGGTCGTAAAATTCTTTCGTGCTTGGGTGCGTCAGCGTGCATTCCGGGTCGAGCGGCTCTTCTTTCGCGACGACGGATGAAAGTTGACAGAGACTGAGAAGGGCGAGGGTGCGTAGGAGCGCTGAGGCTGATGCAGGGCGCATCGATGCGATCAGGTGCAGGATTGGCGCGTGGTGGTGCTCGTCGCGATTGCGATGTGCGTCTTGAGACAGTTGCCGCGGGAGACCGGATCATCATCTGACGCAACTCGAAACGACAAACTCAACTCAACTCTGCTGGAACCCTGTAACTGAAACTGAGAAACGCCACAGAGATATCCTGGGATGTGGCGATAAAGATGGGCTTTGCGTGAACCGAACACCATGGCCATGGCCAGCAATTTGCAGAAATGCGGATGCAGGTAAGGCCTCGGAGTCGGCTACGGCTACAAGGAGAGTTTCCTTGTTTTTGAAACACATTCACAGCCCACTTGAAGATTGTAGAGATTTCTGAGCTGCTTTACGAACTCAGTCACGAATAAAAAATTGATAAGATTATGTAAACTGTCCTAGAGTCGAATGTCAAGAACATCGAGCAAGCTCAATGACTGGTATGCTTAATTTTCAAAACCAACAGAGCGTTGAGGGCCACAAGCGCCAAAGGTTGGCGCCGTATCAGGAACAAACGGGCAATCGCCCTATTAGTGCATTACCTTGGAGGAGAGCCCCGAAGATGATGCTGATAGTCAAAATTGACAGCACAAAGCGCGTCCAAGCGTTGTCCCTTGTGCTAGCCAATAGGATCACCGAGAATGATCCTACAAAACGTCAAATCTCCATCTATAGAGTTCCATCCATCGATCACGTTGTGCATGTCTCTTCCTTTCCAACAACAACTCATCTGAGGGTTTGAGACAGCCTACGTCCGTTAGTAAAGTGTGGCTTGGCGAATTGGGCGTACAGTCAGCGAGATCTTTTCGCACTGATCGGGACCAGTGTTCGTGAATTTATGGTGCCGGCTAGAACCATTTTGAGATAGACGATACCGCTGATTCACAGGCTTCGTAACAATACTGAATTGTCCCCTGAGTCAATATGTGGGCAGCGTAAAGGTATTATAGTCTGTCTTGCAAACATAGGCCCCTGTATTGCTTGTTTTAAACGGCTATATGACTAGTCTGCAAATGAAGAACAAGGTGCATACAAAATAGGACTCATTTGCAGGAGTGTATACATTGCAGATACGTGGCAGAATACAGGATTATAAACGCGCAAAATATCCCAACGAAAAGCAAAGCGACTTCCTGCAAGAAATTGCGAATCACAGGCTTATTCATACGTGCACTGTGCATTTGTTTTCCAAGGATATGGGAGGCTGATAGCTTAATTTTGTCCCAAAGCAGATGCACTGAAGCTGCAGGGTTCAAATGAGAAGCTTCTCTTCCAAACAACTCAAATATGCCCACACAGAGATCATCAGGGGGAAATGAAAGCTTGCCGAGAAATACCCCGGGCAAGTGTGCAGCCGGAGAATCCGCTCGTGGATCTGCAAACATCAGCTCTCACGAGATTGAGACACTTTAAAGTAGACATTGTGAAGAGACAGAAGCGAGCCGAGCTGCGGCAGTAAGCTCAAATCTATATCAGGTCCTCTGTTACCGCAGTATCGACAGTGTAGTCAAGGCAGTTTTGCCTGAACACAAATTGATCCGCAAAACAGACTCTACGGAATTGAGTACGCAGGAGCCTGCAAGTCATCCTCGGGGCACAAATCCCAGGTGAACGGGGAGCTTTTGCAATAGGGCGATCTTCTCCGGTAGTCTTCGATACCGTGGGCACTATGAGCTGCATAATCTACTCGACATGCAGGCGAAATGTATTGGCATCTGATATTAACTGATGAGATTTTATCGAATCTCGCGACTGATCATACAAGCCAGTCCCAGCCTACACAGAATGACCTATCCTTAGCTTCAGGCGATCGAGTAACAGAGTGATGGCGCTCTGAGCGTTATCAGATCGGCAGTTGGAAAAGAATCAATCTGTGGATTAGGATTTTCCTGATACTTTACAGAAAGTCTCAAGTTCAAAGGCGTGTGAAATTTCAATCTAAGACAATCAGCTGTACTTTTCGTTGTTATTTAGGCAGGAATCACTGAATAATCAACGCAGCTGCTGACACTCATTCGGATTGAACCTGAATTCTCAGATCGCTTAACCGGCATTTGAGGCCAAGCATACCCATAATTTGAAAAATCTGTTGCTCGCAATGGCCAATGCATCCTTTGGCTTTGCATACTTCGGATTTCTCGTCATGTTGCACCTCCAGCTGAGGCTTCAACTGATGTTGATGACACTACCGAGATTAACGCACAGTCTTCCGAAGGGATGTCGAACAGTGGGCCTCCGAATTGAAACGACTATGAATGGAGCAATGACCTCCGATGCTGAATGCGAGGCATCGTGTAAGAGCGAACTTGAAAGACTACAGGCGCATCTCGACGAGTGGCGCTTTACAGGTCTTCATATGCTCAGACGATCGAGAATCGAGGCCGATGTCGTTCGAATCGATCAGTGCGTGGCCTGGCTACGATATTGTACGAGACTCAACGAGGCGTTTGTGACGACTCTTGTTCGGCTCCAAAGTCGGCCTGATATCGAAAAGCCCGCAACAGATCATTCAGAAGAATGGTATTCATGTATGCCAAATCTCCCGACAACCCAAGGCCCTGCTACAATCGCGGCGCCATTGGTGTGCTATGATCCCTCAACATCTGCGATAAAACGCAGCACTTGCTACTGTGATGCACGTTTGGACTTGGCTCAAGTACGAAAAAAGGCTTTGAAAAGGGTTACAACTGAAGCCAACTTCTGCGAGCCTAACAAGATTTGTGAGCGATTGAGCAGAAATCTTGCTCGCGGGCGAGTCAAATGGCAGTGTCAACAAGCTGTCGTTCTCGATAATGAAGTGACATGTCACGATGCTGTTCCCCCTTGTCCCTGTAGCAGGCGCAGCTCCAGGATGAAACCCCGGCCAAGTTGCCCTAAGTGGTCAATCACGTTTCCGGAGCCGACATATGCAATTCGCACCTCAACTGCAGAAGTTTGCCTGCCTGTTGGACGTCTGCGATCCGCATCTTTTTTGGACGAAATGAATCAGCATGATCAGATGCCTGTAATGTTTCCATTGCAGAAGTATGTATCTGGAAATCAAGCAATACTAGATTCGGAAAATGACTTTCGCACTTCCAGTGACATCGATATTGCGACGGGGACGAACACAAGAGCCATGGAAACTGGTCGAAATGCCGGTATGAAGCGTAAGGCGAGTCAAGCTTCTCTCGACAGCCTTGCGACTATTGACGTTGATGAAATTCTGTCAAACTTCGATTTCGATACTGTCGCCTCGGTCCTAGAAGACGACTTGCTGGACTTTCCCACTAGCAATTCAGAATCAACTGTGGTTACTGCTGCCAAGGTCCCGCACCAACCGCTTGCAACTGAATTCAAACATGATCAAATGTCCATTTTTGGTGAACTGCAGCCAATATTGGACCTTGATCTTGGCGTTGATGCACAAAGTGATCGAAGCATCGGCACGACAAAACCGACATCAACTGACCGAAGAGAGGAGCAGCATTATTGCTACCTACCGTTTCTCTGAGAACACATTGGAAGTTGCAGATAGTTAGTTGTGCCGTTCTGAAAGCGTCTATCCGAAACGGCGAGCTAGAAGGTAAAGACTTTCTACATTGACAGTGCTTAATAGTGACAGCCTTGATTTTAATATATGGCCTTGTAATCGGGGAAGTTTAATCGCTCCAATGCCTTGCAATTAACACTTGAATATAAGCGTACATCGAGTCGACCTGCATTAGTTTCCATGACCTGCCACTCAATCTCCGAAGAGAAAAATTTCCACAGCGTCCAGTATGTTAGACGTTGAAAGCTCCGAGACTGTCTTGGGAGTGAGAACTCACGCATTCACATGCAACTGATTGCCAGCGCAGGTCTTGAATAAGTACTTAAAAATACAATTAACCTGACGGGTTCAAATGATTAGAGTCGACGTAGATATTGCTAAATGCGGAATAGTGCCAGGGTAGTCGCTTGCTGTTATTCACTCATGAGACTCGTCGCTGGTCAGGGATAATGCTCGGGGCTATCTTGGGTCTCTCCTGATTATCTGTTTGTTAAAGCCTGCAGTCGTGCCTAGCGCTCGTAGTCGTAGGCGACTCAACACCCCCTTGTCCCGAACTTCTTCTCATCAAGTTCATCCGCAGTGACATCGCAAAACTTGTTTACGGTACGAGCTGTGGCAAATGCAAGAGCCTGCTTGCAAATGTCTACGAAAAATGACTTTGGGTAGATGTCTGCCAAAATCATGAATGATGAGGTGACAAAACAACTGAATCAAAGCAAAGTGAGGCTACAGCTGCAGTCAGACAGATCAGTTTGGCGCCTTACACGTGTATAGCAAGCGCTGCAGCGACTCTTTCCAATAACAAAAGTAAGCAACTCCTGGAGACGTTTCCGATCTCAAAGCTAGCCCACAATACCGATACATCTCCGGTCCGAGTTGATGGCCATAGATGTATACACTGAGATCCTTTCTATCTTTTGGTAGCGTTTGATGGATCACCGATTTGATTGATCTACACTTTCCGTCTTTAGAAGGTGCCGAAGTCCAATGCCTTGCAAAAGACTGTGTATCGAATTTTGTGTAATTCAAGATGGCCTACAGGGGTCAGCTTGCGCCATAGACGGAAATAGCTCAAATGATGCCGAAGGAGCATACTTTTGAGTCAATTCTACCTCCACATCCTAGTTCAGCTTGTTGAGGAAGTATAATTCCGTCTGCTGGGAGATAAGGGGAAAACATCGTTGAATGATGCTCCCAAGCGTTCCTTAAAGCTGGACACGGAATCAAAAAGGCGGTCGCATCAGTGCGCCTTTTTTTGCATACAAAAACGCCAGTGGTGGACCAAAAATGAAGCGGGTTGGTGAGCGAAGTAGCCATCGAGTCCATGGCGAGAAGAGTTGTGACCAACAAAAATGAGAGTGTGAGAAACACCATGATTGACCTTATGATATCTTACAGCAGCTGTGCTGATTCGAAGAAATCTCTTGGTAAGGTAAAGCCTGCGAAACATTGTCGATTCCGTTGTCTTCTTATAAGAATCTGTTTGCTCAAAATCTGTATGTCTTTCCGAGTGCGGCAATTTCGCAATAGTCGTATTTGGTTGTTCTCCGAGCTCCTGAGTGTTTGTTAGGCTGGAAGCGACCCCAGCTACAACTTGCAGCCGAAAGCGAGTTTCTAATGAGGTTTGCTTTGAGAGAACTCAATTGAAATGTCTATTTAGCCGACTGTGCGACTCCTTTAGGCCATGTCTCGGTCCATGACCCCGATGAGTACAAGTCTGGGATGCGGAAGTGTTCAGCCACGTGGGGGCGCCTACGAGTGCGAGATCCGACTGACTCCAACAAACAGACAAACAGGAAAATGGCGGAGGAGCTCCGAGAGTTGCCCCTAATGAGTCTGATGAGGAACTTGAGCAAGCAGACACACCGGCACCAACCCTCATTCAGCAACACACCCATACTCATAAATCTTTTGAACTCTCAGAATAGTTATATTGTTGGTGCATTTACTAAAGACTCTATCTTGTACAATAATTTGAGCCTGAGCTACCTTATAGCAAATGAATCCTTATTGCTGATGCACGGCGCGCTCGCGCTTGAATTAGTTCCCCAGCATACTGAATCAGGTACCTAGTAGTCACCTCGTACGGGTAGGTATTCGAAGCCTTTGCACGTGATTTTGGCCATCTGAACCCAAAGAATTCTGCAACTGCAGGCTATCTGCAGCGGCTGACGCGTAGACATAGGTACCCGAACTCGCACCTTTTAGCGCGCTAGAGCTTCTGTTCTCATCCAAGAAAATCTCTTCGCTGCTCTATCTCTCACTGACAGCTAAAAGTTTGCGCATTGCTTAATTTGCCTGCCTGTGCTGGCCGGATATGTGCGGCAGATTCGCGCAAGGCTTTGCCGCTGATGAAGTAGCTCATCACCTTGCTGAGGACAATCTACACGTTGATGAGACGCGCGATCTTGATAATCATCATGCTACATTCAATGCCGCGCCTACAACTGTGCAGATGATTTACCGACGCGACCGCGGCAGTGAGGATGAAAGCACAGATGTCGAGGGCGGCTCACCAGCTTTAAAGCATGTCTTGCAAGGCATGCGCTGGGGTCTAATTCCATTCTGGACCAAGCGCGCGCCAGATACCTCTGGTCAGCTCAAGACTATCAATTGCCGTGATGACTCGCTCAAGGAAAACAAAGGTCTTTGGAACTCACTGAAGGGCAGGAAACGCTGCATCGTGCCTGTGCAAGGCTACTATGAATGGCTCAAGAAGGGCAACACCAAGATTCCGCACTTTACTAAGCACAAGGATGGACGTATGATGCTTCTGGCAGGACTTTATGATGCTGTACAGTATGAGGGGTCTGATGAGGTCATTCGTACTTTCACAATTGTCACGACGGCGGCGAACGCCGAGCTCGCTTGGCTTCATGATCGCATGCCGCTTATTCTCGACAAGAATACAGCTCATCAATGGCTTGATGACGATGCATGGACGCAACAGCTCGTTGACATGCTCAAGCCGTATGAAGGCGCACTCGACTGCTACCAAGTCCGACAAGAAGTTGGCAAGGTCGGCAATAACTCCTCCGATTTTATCATTCCCATCGACTCGAAGGAAAACAAGGCCAACATTGCAAACTTCTTCAACAAGTCGCCGGCTAAGGCAGACAGCAAACCGGCCGTCAAGACAGAGGCAAAGGACAATGGCTTGAGCGAAAACAATGCGCCTGTTGCAGAACTCCAGCATCCTGTGCACAGCAAGACAAAGACTGCGGATGTTGTTGCTGAAGAGGCACTGCCCTTCAAGTGTGTCTTGTCGCATCTTGAATCGAGACCACTCGAGACGATGGATGTCTGGACGGCTACCATTTCAGCAAAGGATTCCGGTCGCTTGTTTAGGTTTGTGGCGGCAGAGCTGCAGTCGGATGAGAAGGAGAGTCTATCGCACTTGAAGCGGATTCGACCGGTTGATAACCTCAGCAAGCGCATCAAGCTTGAAGAGGGTTCGAGGCGTAAGCCAGATCAGGTACAGGCCATTCTTTGCAGTGCGCTCAGCAAGACGCAGGAAGAGCTCGAGAGGATGCTTCTGGATGCCAATTTCCCGACTGAGGTGCAAGTCTGTGCCGTGCCCAAGTATGCTGCCTTGACACTACAACAGCTCGAAGCATGGCAAGCACACTGGCCGCTCAACTGGCGTCCTTCGACGCAGCGCAAAGTCAACATTACGCGAATAGAACTCGAGACATGGACGCCCATCATGGAGAATGTATTGACCTTTGCCAAGGACTCTGCAGAGGCAGAGGCGCGTGAGATGCCCGTTGCTGCCATCGCATGGGATCCCGTCAGTCGCGTCGAGGTGGCACGCGTGGCCGATACACGCTCAGCCTCAAAGCATCCTTTACGACACGCCATCATGGATCTTGTGGCCAGTGTCGCGGCACACGAAGTAGCACGGCGATTAGAAGCAGGACCGGATACACCTACAGGCTATCTCTGTTCGGGTCTCTACATCTTTGTCACACATGAGCCTTGCACGATGTGTTGCATGGCTTTGCTTCATTCCCGCGTCGCAAAGGTCTTTTATGCTCAGGCGGTGCCCAACACGGGTGCTTTCGAGAGTAGCTACGGCATCCACTGGCGCAAAGAGCTCAATCACCGGTTCCAAGTGTTTGGCGGCTGGCTTGAAGAGCATGCGCAGTATGTCGACGAAGATGCGTATGTTTGACGCAATTGACAGCGTGATTGGCTGACGCTCTGTAGGGATGTGGCAGAATTGCAGGTGGATGTGGATGCCGAGGTGGATTTGGAATCGGAGCTCTTTGGCAACCATCCGCCGAGATCATTTGCAGAGACTGAGCGGCAAGAGGATTTTGAGGAGCGCAAGCAGGAACAGGATGTCAAGTCCGTGCAACAAGCGACATCACAACCGCGTCGAGCGAGAGCAGCATTGAAGAAGCGGACGCCGAAAATGACAGACTTCTTCCACTAGCTCTCAAGATCATAGCATTAATGAAAGTTGCCAGCTGGATCGCGTCGACTGCCGCGCAAGACGTTGGTAGAGCCATTGTGTTTGCCATATTGAAGTGTGTTGACGTGGTTCTTGGCTTCGTTGCGTTGCTCTTCTGTAAACTCCATCGTCCGTGATGTCGCTAGCTTCGGTCCAAGCACCGGCGCATCGAGTCCTCCTTTTTGAACTGCAAATCTGGAGAACGTATGAATGGCTTGGACGACTTGAAAGACATTCTTGCGCTCGAAAAGGTCGATCGTCTGGAAGCTGTCGTGCTGTGGCATGCCGAGACGCGAAGCAAAGGCCAGGAACTGTGAAATGTTTTCCATTTGGACAAAGGGCATGCTTGAAGCTTTGTATCGACTCGCGCCAGGCGAGACCTTGTTGACGAGCTTGCAGAGCGCGACGCCATCTTTCAACGCAGCGCAGAGATTCGCCTCTATGGGCAAGAGTGGCTCGCCGAGCACCTGCTCGATCCATTCACGCGCTTCCTTTTCCATGCTGACGAAGCGATCATCGTATTTTGCTTGCGACCTGCGCTTCAAGTCTCGATCAAAGGACATGCTTGATCGAGGGTTTGGTGTTGGTGATCAGCTGCGGGTGGCTCAGTTGTTCACGTCACAAGAAACGAGTCCATGGCTGCCCAGCTGAAGAAGCAACCACTAACTACAAGTAGTTATAAGGAGACCCAGACTAGAGCTCTTGCTGTTATCTCTATTGTCTATCGAAGCTGTCTAATAGCTGCTATAGAGCTTACTCTCCTTGAAAATGGTCTCAACGCCTGCTGACAGAGCGGCTCACTATAACGGACTTGACGAGTCAGACGACCCAATCGTCCGCAGTCCCATCTCCTCAACGGCCATCGAGCAATCGCCGCGCGCAAGAAAGCGCAAGGCCAAGACGAGAGCTAGGCGTGCATCAGCCGTAGACCAGACAGAGTCATCCACAGCTTCCAAAGCAATCTGGTCAGTCGTCTACTTTGTGCTCGACATTGCCGGTCGCGTCCTCAGCCTCCTGAAATGGCCCATTGCGTTGGCCCTCTGCTTGGCGATCGGTCGCTTTGCCTTCTACAGGTCCGTCAAGATGGTCGTCAAGACTGTCCAGTACCAAACACGGGCATCCATCTGTGCGTTGCCCGTGGCGTCCAACCTGATTGAAGTCTTTGCGCCTGAATTCTGCCAACCGGCCTCGCCCATTGACTTTGCCTCGCTCGTCAACCTGCAGAAATCAGCCGTTTCGGTGCCGCTATACAGCGGGTCGATGCCGCTTCAGCTAAAAAAGGCCGAATTGGCGACGCGCGATCTGAGGGCTGTTTTGCAGGCATCTGAGCTAAGTTGCAAAGAATCGCTCGATACGGCACTTGGCACATTCAGCGACCATGCCCGCAGTGCTGGCCGTGCAATTCAACAAACAGTCGTACGAACGAATGGCTTACTGGATGCCTGTCTCGCCACAAACCAATGGGCCATTGACGCGCTCAACAAGGTGGATGGCAATCTAGGTGGACTCACAGGTATGATTCCATTTGCGGCGAGCGTCACGACGCGTGAAGGTGTGCGTAAGACCTATGTCGCTGCCATGAATTTCCTGAGCGAAGAGCTGAAGCGGCTGATTCTGTCCAACGATCAAGCGGCAATCTCTCTTGAAAAGCTGGAAGAAGACTTGCACACCATTTCGTCCATCATGGAGCTGGAGAAGCAAGTGCAAACGGAAGAGCGCGAGAGTTTGAGTACGCTCTGGAGTCTGCTTGGCGGAAATCGAGCCCAGAAGCGCCTCTTCAAGGCCAATATGGCTACGCTCAAGGAGTTTGAGGCGGATCGCAAGCATAATCGCGAACTCGTTGCCAAGACTTCAGTGGCACTGGACAAGATGATTATTCAGGTGGAGGAGTTTCGCGACAAGGTCGCTCGGCCTGGTTTGTTGGATGATGCAATTCCCATTGAACTACACTTGAATGCCATCATGATGGGCGTCGAAGAATTGCGTGGTACTAAGGATGCCCGCAAAGAAGCCGACGCAGAAGACGGCTTGCTCGACTGATACGTTGTAAGCAATTTGTACAATAGCCTAGCCAAGCAATTGATGAAGTAGAATAGCAGCGGCAACGCCGACATTGAGGGACTCCACACTCGACTCAATCTTGACCGGTGATGCAATCGAGGTCATTGTTGTGCATGCATTCTTGACATTAGTCCTGAGACCGCTACCCTCACTGCCGAGCACAAGCAAGACTGGCTGCTGCTGCTTTGCGGCAGCCAAGCTCGTCAAGCTCGTCAATTGCTTTTTGGACCGCAACAAAGCTGCTTCCTCGCGTCCGACCGTCGCAACACATCGCCAGCCATCCTTGCGACTTTGCTTTATAAAAGACACAGCCGACTCGGTATGATAGATGGGAACAAATTCACTCGCACCGCTTGACACTTTCGCAACGGCAGCTGTGATACTACAGCAGTTGCGTGCGGATAGGATGACGCCGGCACAGCCGAGGAAGTAGGCTGAGCGCAGGATACTGCCCATGTTTTGCGGGTCGGTGACTTCATCTAAAAGGACATACACTGGCGGTGTCGTGGAAGACGAGCCGGTATAGGTCATTTCGGTGCTCATGGCGTCGGTATTGGCCAAAACGGGTCTGAAGCCTTGCTCGGCTGAGGCAAGTGCTTGAATCGTCTGTCGAGGCAGCGCACTGCAAGACAAAACGACGTTGTTGTGCGGCTTGTCATTCGAGAGCCTGTCTAGCTCACCACGAGACTTGCTCAGGACCTCCAGCTTGCAAGCCCTGGCGGCTGCAAGAAGACTTTGGTGGAGCGGGTTATTGTGCCGTGCATCGGGTACCGTAAAGAGTGTGAACAGTGTCCGTGTCTTGGCTTTGAGGGCGGCAAGAATAGCATTCGTCCCGTAGAGGTATTGCACATCTGCATTGCTTTCGCTTGGACGCGGATAGGATGGTCTTTCGACTGCATTGGGCCGCGAATAGCGTTGAGTGTCAGCATAACGCGATGTAGCAAAGCTATTCCGTCGATCCGGGTAGCGAGAAGAGCCAGCTGATCCATAATTTGGCCCGTCTCGTCCTCGAGAAAAGGAAAACCCTTCTCGACGATCTCGGTAGCGCGCTGGCTCGCGGTCATCTTGGTCATCACGTGGACGCACCGACTCGTTGTGGCCTGGACGCTCTGTGAAGAGCGAAGACTCGAAATCTTCTCGACGAGGTGCATAGCTTCTGGAAATGAGCTTGAGGGGTGCTTGAGAAGCAGCTTGACTTGCTCGTAAGCATTGCCCACGCAGCATTTGGTGGTTTACAGTTGATGCGAAAAGGAGAAATTGTGCAGGTCACTCACTCTCACTGTCCACGAGGATATGCAATTCACTGCCCAGTTGGCAAGCAGCACACTATCCAGCCAGGACTTGTGTAGAAATCGCAATCAGAGTCAGAGATGCTATACGCTTGAAAGTATTATGAATGACGAAGAGACGGTCTAGAGGTTGTACTCTGACTTGCGCTTAAAGATGCGAATATCCCGCAACCACCGTCTATAGTCATGCAGACTGCCAACTTTTTCACAGTAGAAATCCGGCAGAGGATTGCTGAAGCTCTGCTTAGCCGGCGAAGGACGGACGCGCTTGATGTGTTGGTAAAATTCGCGTTCGCGTTCCTCAATCAGGCTCTGCTTCTTGCGGTGAACGAGCTTCCAGCCTGCTGCACCAAATGTTGGACCAAGCAGCCAGCCAAGTGCACCACAGCCAACGGTGGCACCGCCATAAACAAGAAGCGGGTCTAATCCCAGAACAAGTTGAGAAGGATCAATCTCGAGCGTGGCAAAGTATGAAAACCCGCCTAGAAGACCTACAAAGGCCGAGGGAACTGAGGCAACGAGCTCTGCACGGTGCCGTTGTTTGCGCAAGTGCAGGTAGTCGTTCCAAGGAAGTTTAGTATGCGCAGGCAAGTTTTTGACTTCAGCGTCGGTCGGATTGCTCGAGAGCTGCGGCGAGCTGGACGCAGCCGGTTGTGTTGCAATGGACCGAGTAAGCCCTGGACTCCGGAAGGCACGCGATGCGAGTCGAAGCGTCATTGCTGAAGGCTGCATCTTTGCTGAAAGCTTCTTGAGATCCTTCTCGGACTGACGTCGCGCAGTCGTTACGGTTTGTCGTGTTGTCTACAAAAGTCGCACGCTCATTTAGCAGTCACATTCTTCTCAGCTACCCCATGACTATCGATGTATCAGACTTAGACTCTGGCCACCTGACGCTATTGCATCTACTGACATTCACCCTGAAGCCAACATGTACATGTTCACCTTGCTCATGTCGATGCACTGCCACATTCGCCTCGACGACACATCTGGGCAATGATCCTCCCGAAGTCCTTCCAAGGTCTGCCATGTCAGGGCGGATATTGCTGCCGATGCGGTGAGTTGGTGACACTGACAAGGACACAAGGAACCACCCGTACGAACCTCGAATTCCCCTTGAAAAAATCTGCCACCTGAGCTTAAACGCTTCTTTTGATTCGCTTCTCTGGGCTTAGCTGTCATGACGCATTTGCATCATGCGCATGCGACCGCGGCTTGCTTCTTTCGTGTCCTTCACAGAAATTCTTAAGCAGGGCGTGGCCAGCATATTTTGCGTACATCTTCCCAACAACCAGTATCCCTATAAGCTTCCATCATGGCGACGATGAAAGCTGAGCCGAGTGCTTTGCAAATCACACCTTCGCATACAACAACATCTGAGGCGTCTACTATTGACGAGACGCGCGAGAAGCGTGTCAAAGTCAACCTCGACGACCCTTCTCGCGCTTGGCTGCGTGAATTCCGGGACGAAGGTGCTTCCGCAGAGTCCTTTGATGATGATTTCATCAAAGTCTCTGACAATGTCCGCATTGTCAACAAATTCATCGACGTCACTGGACGGCATCCAAAGTACTTTATGGGACGCTACCAATGGTCTCTCTGGACACTTTGCGGCTTCGGATGGCTTGCGGACCAGATGCTTCTGCAAATGCTAGCGCTGATTCAGACGCAAGCGCAGGCAGATTTCGGATATAGCACGACGCAAGCCGGTGGCATTACATCTTGTTATTTCGCAGGTCTTGCTGTCGGCGCGAGCTTTTGGGGAATCCTGTCTGACGTCTGGGGACGACGCCCTGCTTTTATGTGTACGCTATCGACAGCTGGACTGTTTGCCATCTTTTTGGGAGCCCAACCCAACTATGCTGGCCTTTGTGCCATGGCTGCGTTTATGGGTACAGGCACTGGAGGGTAAGTGCTCACCGTTTGAGAAGAATTGCACTAACATACAGAAATCTACCGCTTGATGGCGCCATCTTCCTCGAAGCCGCACCGTCGCGATGCCAGCGCATGCTCATGCTGCTCTCGGTCTGGTGGAGTATCGGTCAGCTCATTGCAAGTCTCGTTGCTTGGGGTTTCATTGGCTTCCCGCTTGAACAATCATGGCGTTACACATGCTACACACTTGGCTGCGTCACCATGTTCATGTTCTTTTGCCGCTTCTTCTTCCCATTCGAGGAATCACCCAAAAACTTGCTCGCGAACGGTAAGCCAACGCAAGCGATTGCCAACCTCAACAAGATCGCCAAGCTCAACCGTCGGGTGGAGCGCATCGAAATCGGCGACCTCAACCTGACCGAGAGCGGTCTTGGTTCTGGTGCTTTTTCTGGCAAGGATGTCTCCACCATGGAGATTCTAAAGTCGTGTTTCAAGGACTTTGACTTGCATCGCGTCAAGGCGCTCTTCCAAACACGCCGCATGGCACTCACCACCATCATCGTCTGGCTTCTCTGGATCTTTATTCAAATTGGCTATTCCTCCTTCAACGCCTTTCTGCCGCGCTACCTACAAGAAAAGGGCATCAACGCTGGCAAGACCATCGACGAAACTTACCTCGAATATGTCATCATCTCAGTCTGTGGTCTGCCTGGCTCCTTCCTCGCCCTCGTCATGGTCGAAGTGCCGTACCTCGGGCGCAAGGGAACCATGGCAATCGGTGCCGCCGTCGGTGCAGCCAGTCTTGCCTTGTTTGCAAAACTCGAGTCTTCAGGTGGTCAACTCGCTGCAGCCTGTATCCAGTCCTTCATCCAGAACGGACTCTTCTATGCTGTACTCTATGCTTACTCGCCTGAAGTCTTCCCCACGGCGATTCGTGGCACTGCTGTCGGGTTGGCGTCGATGCTGGCGCGTGTGTTTGCAGTCTGGGTACCGGTCTCGACAGGTGCACTCTTGGAGATTTCAACGGATTTGCCGCTCATTATTGCCGCCGTCTTCTTTGGCTTGTTGGTACCGCTCAGTTTGGCGTTGCCTATTGAGACGAAAGGTCGACAGGCTCTTTAGAGGGACGACGATTCATGTGTAGACTAATAGATAGAGACATAATAATGCCCTATTGAATTCTCTCGGCTCTTTTACTTATCCCGTACAACGAGTGCTATCTGATAATCCGTGATCTCACTCTTTGCAGCAAAAGTACGGCCGGTACAGCCATTGCGTCTGAAAAGTGCCAGGTCCAAAGAAACAGGTGTGCGGATGGTTCGTATCGGTTTGCAGCGCAACATTCCGAGCCTAGCTGGGGTGATGGCTTGCATCTTTTGGTCCTGTGTGCCCTGTGAACCGCAAGATGCGCACAAGGCCGACTTGTCGTCTGGCGATGTGATACTATGCAATGACTAGCCCTTGTCGGCTTGAGCAGAAAGGTGTCTTGTGTACCCTTCCCTGTAGCTGAACCATCTCGACTATCCAACTTGATCAAACACGCCGATCGTCTTCAGCCGCGTTTGCCGGCGTCACCAGAGGGCGCAGACTTGGTGTGACCTTGCAAAGCACCGGGTCGTAAGGTAAAGCTTCGCTCAAGCTCTTGCCTTGTAAAATGCTTGTAGCCGCCCTCTAACTCGCGCTGCGCAGCGCCAGAAAGCAGTAGATCAAGCAAGTACTTGCGACTCGTGGCGGATGGAATCGTCGCGCCGCCTAGCACTTGCAAGTCAAAAATTTGCTTCTTGTACGTCTTGGATTGACGATTGACCTTGTTGCCCGCCTCATCGAGACGGCGCACACTAAAGGCTAGATCTTCGAGCTTGTAGAGCTTAGTCAAATTTGTGCGCGCTGATGCTTTTTGCACTTTAGCATGCGCAGGCGGTGTCCATCTGTACAGCGGTTCGTCATTCATGCTGACTCTACAAGCTTGAGCCTAGCTAGATGAGAAGGACTTTGCTTTGTTCAATTGGTTACTAGTACCTAGTCATCAGTCAGTTCATTGTCGTTGCCTTCTTTCTTCTTTCTTTGTTTTCGCACAACCACATACAGTAGCTATCGTTGGATTGAGGAGCGCTCGTAGCTTTGTCTGTCTCAAGAAGCCTTAACTTGTCTAGAATGCATGACATGAAGCAGGCCTGCCATCGCGGCCATGTCTACGACGTCGTATCGCTGGTCCGACGACGACGTTTTCAGTGCGCAACAGTATGAGCCGGTCTCTGCGTACGCGCGACTTTAGCAACGAAGCGCTCTATAGCCTCAACGACGTCCTTGGCAACCCCTATCTCGCTGGCGAGCAAGTCAAGAAGAAGAAGTTAACGCAGCCCTATATCGGTCTTGGCGCGCGACTGAGTCAAGTCTGGTTCAATCAATGGACCGTCTTGCTCTTACTGATTGCGATTCGAATGGCGATAGCGGCGGCTAGTTTCAGAGCGCAGATGGAGGATGGACGGAGTCAGGTACAGGCGGCGTGTGCGGCGCTTGAAGTGACTAGCAGCGCGGCGCTTTCGCTGCCGCACTATCTCAGTCGAGCGGCCAATTCGGTAGTGGCCACTTCGATCGATGCTTCCATCGCGGCGCTCAGCACTGTACTAGAAGGCTTGCTCACCGCCGTCGAAGCGCTCGTACTGTTCTTCATCAACACTTTCAAGTCAACCTATATTTGTCTGCTTGAGCTTGCCATCGAGGGCTCCATTGGTGCCGTACTGGATGCGGTGCAGCTTATTGGTGATACACTCAACACAACGTTGGTTGCGCTTGGCGACGACATTCAGGAAGGCATCACGGACGCCAATGTCGCCATCAACAAGATTGCCGGCTTTATCGAAAAAGCAACCGCCTTTCTCGGGCAAAAAGTGGATATCCCGACCGTCGACATCCCGCTCGCCAAGCTAGACAACTTTCGCATTCCAACGTCCTTTGATCAAGGTCTCGACAAAGTCCGCGCAAACCTCAACTTGGACGCCGTCGGGAATGCAACAGATGCTGTCTTTCGATACCCTTTCGAACAGCTCAAATTGCTCGTCGACGCCCGCTTTGCTGACTTTTCCTTCAACAAGAGTCTTCTGCCCGTGCCTGAAAAGGAACAGCTCAGCTTTTGCGCAGAATCAGCGCTCGACGGCGCCTTTGACAAGGTCGTGGACGGCGTCATGGATACCTATCGCGCGCTCCTCATCGTTCTTGTAGTGCTCGCCGTCCTGGTTGCATTGGCCTATGGTGGCTTGGCTGTCTGGCAATGGCGTACACTAACACGTAACGCTCATCTCGCTGTCGACCTTGGCAAGCAAGTGGACGCTGATCCGATCGAGCAATATCTCATCGCCAACCACCCGCTGCAAGCACGATTCGCTGCAAAGCTGACCTCACGCGCCAAACCAAACAGACAACGTCTTCTTCGTTGGTGGCTTGCCTATGTCATGCATACACCAGCGGCATTTGTTTTGCTCCTGGGTATAGCTGGTCTCCTGAGCTGTGCGCTACAAGCCATCATGCTGCGGGGGCTCTTGTCTTCCTCTGCCGCCATTGCAGACTCGGCTGGTCAAATCACCCAAGATGTTCAAGCGCTTCTTGCAGGCAAGTCGGAAGCGTGGGCCAATGGTACGAATGTGGAGATTGGCGCTCTACAGACGCAACTCAATGACGACCTGCTCGGCTGGGTCACGACTGGCACGTCAAGTGTCAATGAGACACTCAATGTGTTTACAGATACGCTCATTGGCACGCTCAACCTCACCTTTGGTGGTACCATCTTGTATACCCCCATCTTGTCTGTATTTGACTGCCTCATTTTGGTCAAGATTCGCGGTATTGAAAGTGGTTTGACTTGGGTGCACGACAAGGCGCAAGTCCAGCTTCCGACCGTTTCCAGTACGACCTTGGCACTTGAAGACGAAGACGGCCAGTCTCTCTTTGCTCAATCTCCCGGCGAGAACGTCTCGAGCAGCGTGTCGAGCGTTTTGAACAAGGTTGCTAGACTTTGGCGCTCGAGTATCAAACAAGAGGCCGCCACTGCCGGCGCTCTCCTCGCCATCTGGTTCCTTCTCGCACTGCTCGGCTTTCTGCGGTGCATTTGGATTGACGCTGGGCTCGTCTGGCCTACGAAATGGACGTCGGTGCGTAAATCTCGCATTGGCAAGCCCGTGTTGCCCGAATCACGTCAAGCATCATTCAACGCTCCACTTCCACCAATGGGTCTCGGTGTCTTTGCTAGACCAGCACAGTCACACGCTACCAAACAAGACGAAAAGTCTTCATCATGCGCGAGCAGTGATGGTGAACGCAGCACAAGCCGACTATCGGAGGTCACAGATCTCGAGGCGCTGTACTTTGATCGTGAACTAGCGCCGGTTGTGGAGCGCGTGGGACAAGTGCCCAAGATTCAGATGCTCGTGTCACAAGTGTCGGGTTTGCACAAGAGTGTCGTGCCAGTGGCAGGCGATGAGCAATAATGATGAACAAAAATGACGAGAGTCTGATGAAGCGACACTTGCCAGCATCGCAACACCGCTGGAAATTTCAAGGGTCCTCGCTGTTTTTCTGTGCAGCTGCAGTACCGATACATTCGAAATTCGCAGCTACAGCTAAAATCTTATACAAGTTTAGTCGAAGAACTGTCGCACGTATAATGCCTCACATTTCGTCGCACTGGCTACCTAGGTGTCGATACAGCTAATGCTTGTCTCTATTTAGTAAAACAATAATTGCGATCATCGCTAGACCATCTGTAGACCCATTTAACTCAAGCGAGAGCGCTCCCCACTCGATGATCAAAGGAATCGGAAAGGCATCTTTGCTTTCCCTTTGTCACGCCAGCCAGTTGCAGTCTGGCTGCTGCTCGACTGCAACTGCGATTGCTCTGGCTGTTCCAGCTCTTCGATTGAGTTATCTACAGCATTGTGAGCAGCGAAATGTACCTCGGAATTGTCTACAACGCTCTGTATTTGGTCAGACAAAGGCAGTCTTGTGCTGGAAAGACCAAGCTCCAGTGATGACACCCTTGATCCTTCGACTGCTGGGCCAGTATCGAGAGCATCGGCCTTGCGCTTGAGGTTGCTTTGTTCGACCCACGGCCAGTTCACTGGAGCTCGAAATTGAGTAGGCTTGTCGCTTGATATGCGTACCGCTTGCATCAAAGTATCTTCAGCTGGAGCATTGATGTAGGGACTGTTCAAAATGAGGTCGGGCTCGTACGCGATTGAGCCAAGTCGTAGCTCAAGATCCGCGGCCGCTTTCGAAGTCAAACTGGGATTAATCGTCTCAAAGGCGGAAAACCAAGTACTTCGATAACTTGAACTTCCATCATTGTCTGCTGGAGCCGCAAACAGATTCTGAATGTTCAAAGGGGCAGAAAATATTGTCGATGAGGCTTGCTCGAGATTTGGCAACGAAGCGACCGCTACTTCCTCGTGCAGAGCAAAGCGCCAGTGTACGTGACCTGGAGAATCGGTAGCACTTGTGCTACTCGAGGTGTGGAACCGGTCTTCTGGCCTGGCACGCATCCATTCAATGAGATTATCGAGATGCGCCAGCTGTTTTCTCAACGCAGCGACTTCATCTTGCACGCCTTGCAGTTTCTGTAAATTATCAATCAAATTCCCCGTGAATGTTCCAGCTGCAAAAGAAGATGGCGTCTGCACGTTCATCATTGTCATGGATGTAATTTGCAAAGGGGTTAAGCCAGCACGTTGCATCGCATGCTGAATGTGATCTGCACTCACACAAAGCTCCTTCATCACTTCGGCGTAACGACTATCTGGCGAGATTGTACAGCCGCACTTTGACTTATCATCAGCCGCAGTCATTCCGGTCTCGAGTTTTGAATAATCGACCACAAAGCCCGCATTACAAAACCAGTTATGCAAAGATGAGTCTCCATATCTCAAAATCTTTTTTGACAGTCGCTCGCAAATAGATGAGGGCTGACAGTATTTTCCAGAATCGAGGGGTGCGTCCCAGTGCTCAGTCAGCGAGTTTGCTCGTGTGGCGGCTGCGCGGGCCATTGCCATAGCTTCCTCCCTTCTGCTGGCAGCGTTGGCGGTAGCTGACCTCCACTCGGGGGCAATTCTTCGCACGTTAAAAATAACGAGGACTAAGCGGCATAAACAAAGCTTGGCGAATGTCTCGCCCGTTCTACATGTTTGCGATTTTGATATTGATGGCTCTTCGACCGGATTCCACAGACACTTTGAGCCTCGATCATTCCATGACGGTGACATCTCAGTATCTCTGATGAGAGCGATCGGACTCTGAGTCGTGTCACTCAACATTTGAGATCCATCCGTCAGCCAGACATCACTAAGAGCTGCGCAAAATTGTCGGACTCGAAGGCATTGGTCGATCCAGAATTTTTCAAAGTGATTACTGTACGGTCTCACACTGAGAAGCATGTTATAGCCGACAAATTGTGTCTTTTGAAGAAAGTTGAGTAATTTCGCGTTTTCCAACTTGCAGGCACTTTGACATCCTGCTTTTCGCGGGAGAATGATTGCTACCATCTCTAGACCCACCTCTTGATATCGATATTTGTTTATCGGGTACAGATTCTCGTCATTCTGTGCATTGAGAATTAAGAAATAGAAAAGCTGAACAATGAAGAGCAACTTGACAGTAGCGAGCATCGTAGCTGCGATAGAGGGGCTCGACTTGGGCCAGTAGAATCAAGTATAACGAGTATGACTGTAGCTGCCTTCGTTCATACAAAACTTGTCTCGCTTGTAACGATCTTTGAATCTCAGCTGCAGTGGTGTGTTTCTCACGCAGACTTGGACATCCGGAGCTGCAGTTTCTTGACAACCCCCAAACACGTGAGATTGCGACATTGCAGCTGTGACATATTCACTCACTTGTTCAATGGGCCTCTGTACTTTGATTACAGACCATAGCCTCGATGGGTAGAAGTCGAGGACACGCAAGTGTCGAGCCGCATGAGGGCGCCTGCAAACACAAGATCCACCAGACAGACAAATAGAGAGACAGGAGAACCTCGAAAAACTAGCTCCGACAGATATTTTTGACGAATCCGATGACTTATTTAAGAGTCTTCCCCAGCGCGCGCACAGAACCACCTGACGCACACTTCAACAACAAAAATACCGACCGACATTTCACGCGTTTCCTGCGGCGTAAGCCCTCTATGGAGGCCGCAATTGCGGATTTACGCGCGTGCAGTACCCTCAATATATCTGCCGTAGCTAGAAAGCATGGCGTTGGCAGATCAGCCCTCAGTCGACGCTGTAATGGCATCTCGACCTCGAAGCACCATCAAGTCGAAATAAGTCGCGCACTTAGCGACGAACAGGAATCTGGCCTCATCGACTATATCAGACGACAGAGCGAGCTCTGTTTACCACCTACACCATCTATGATCACGAATTTGGCCTCCGATTTGGCTGGCTATAGGGTCGGCAAAAATTGGGCCAACCGATTTGTTCAGCGGCACGCCCAGATATTGGACAGCCGATACCTCCACAACTTGGACCTGGCACGTCACAGAGCCGATTCCCTAGAGAGCTACGAACACTATTTCAATGTGCTGGGTGAGAAAATGGAGGATCTTGGCATCACCGCCGAAAATATCTACAACATGGATGAGAAGGGCTTCATGATGGGTGTGTGCAACAAGACGCGTAGGATCT
>QXDR01000015.1:0-29527 GCA_003717165.1 Protomyces inundatus | reverse complement strand
TCCCGTACTTTCACGCCTTTTCACTCCAGTATTTACGTATGATCACGCCCTTTCACGCCTTTTCACGCAAGATTTTCACGCTTTGTCACGAGATTTCACGCTTTTTCACTTAAGACTTTTTTCATAGGGCTGTCGAAGCTCTTCTGATTGCCTCACCTTTTCGCAACGGTCACAACGAGACCACGGAGCAACCTTGATGCACTCGATACAGGTATTGACTTTGCCAATCAGACGTTCCGCTTGTTTGATACTGCCAGCGAGTGCGTCGTAGATGGCGCTGCCTCGACCGCAAGGGTATGAGATCGAAAATTGACTCTGGCACGTAGCACATGCGGCTTTCACAGAATGGTCGCCCAGTTTATTCCAAAACGCCAGATTCGTCCGCAATTGGCTCAAAGTCTGCAGACCAATATTTGATGTTGGATAAAAGTCTGCTTGCGCAAGGAATGCTCGCGGATCGCCGACGTGGAGGCTGACTGTGCCGTTGCACCTTTGACCGACACATTTGATCGAGGCCAAGACATGTTTCTTGTGGTCCACAACATTACAGACGCCACTCAGCAGTAGCATGTGCACTTCTTTGCGCACGTAGTTCATGTAATCTACTGTCAGCAAGAATTAACAGATTCCGGACTGGATTCTAGAATCAGTCAATAGATGAACTATGGAATCAATCATCTAATCCATCACGAGCCTTAAACTACCCGGGCAATGCAGAGCCCGCAAACCGCCCAGGGGCCGAGCTTGAGACAGGCAATACACGTGTTTACCTCCTCTATCATCTCCTTGATGATATCCACACCATCCCTGAACGGCGCAAAGGCTTGATTTTCCCCACTGCAGAGGAAAACGGTCATAGCTGGGCTTTCACAAATGGAACATTCAGTCGCTAGATGTTGCAGTCCGAAGTTTTCCCAAAAGCCCATCTTCTCAGAGATTTCGGCAAAAGTACGCCGACCGATTTCAGAGGGCGGGAAGTGACCCGAACTAACGAGAAACCCTTCAGGATGACTAGCCTTGAGAAGAATTTTGCCCGTACAACCAGTGACGTCGCAATGGTCTTCCCCCAAGTAGGGCTTTGTACGTTCCAAAAGCTCGCACATGGTGTCGAGCAATCGCGCATGGGCTTCCTTTCGGATGCTGTTGATGTTTTCTGAGGTTAGTGGTCATGAAACACCAATAAGGCAAACGGACCAACGGCGAAACAAAATTGAGCATCATCTGCCCAAGCAGGCCACGAATCAAAATTTTCCTTGAGTTCCCGTTCTTCCAGAAGATGTTTGCAATACAAGTCGAAAGTGCTTTGCGCCCCGACCTTGTACGCCAGATACATAGTTTCGAGTGCTTTGAGCAAGCTCATGTAGCGTTCTGGAGCAGGAAACCCAACATGCGCCAAATTTAAGCAGATGGCCTCGTGTGTGTCCCATCGTTCCGACAAGCACACGATGGCTCGTAACGTTTCAAAAGAGCCATAGACTTTACCAATAAGATTGAGCTTATTGTGAATGAGAGCGCTGAGATAGCAGACTATCTCGACATTGACATCTGGTAGAGGTATCGAGACGCGGCCGTCACGCTTTAAGCTTTGCCCTTCTCGAAAGTTGTTTGCGAGCATTCCACGAAACATGGTTGAGTGCGCCATGAGCATTGAGGACGAGACGATGACTTGACAGGACTGCGCAAGCCCTTGTGCCTTGCCGACTGCTCGACGCTTGTGCCCTGCAATCACGAGCGCAACATCGCCGTTTGGAACAATCTCGATGACGTCTTGGTCAAAGTCTATCATATATAGCAATGTGAGAGAGCTTACGATTGAGCGTTACTGTTTGTGGCTTGCACACAGAGCTTGACAGTGTTGGCGCGCGTGCAAACATTGTGTCGTCGCGTCGCGTCGGGTCGGGCTTAGGATTCTTTCATTGTGGCGCGGTCGGAAATTTCGGCCGAGAGCCGCGCCACAAGCCGACGAGATGGTAGTCGCACCATTGCGATCCCAAACGTTGACGCACAGATGACCATCTACTGCTTACCGACAACACGATTCGCAAGGGACACTCGTTCACGGCGATGACGCTGCAGCAGGCGACAGGTATGTTTCTGGATTGCATGACGCGCCCGAAAAGCACTCGCTACGCATGCGCGCATGATCGTCCAAACGACGTTTTCCTAGGCCTATACGAACGCGTACTGCAACTAAGCTATTGTGCCAGCTATGGACTTGAGCTCCCAATCAATCATCCAACATTTGCATCAGCTTTCGTCTCTTCCTGACATGATTTACAGCTAGTCGATTAAGAAGCAAGTGCTGACGTCGACTAGAAGCGTCTAGGCTTGTTCAATTTGTCACAGAGAACAAGGCGGGAATGGCCGCAGACTCAACCCTTGACAATCTGTCAGCAATTCTCGAGGCCAGAAACATTTCAAGTAGACCTTACAAGTCTGTGCTCAACCCTGATATATCAATATGACAACAGTCAGCATCATCTGCCCAGAAACAGCTGACAAACTTGAGTGAACTACAAAACGTGTCAGAATAAGAGAATTTCAAGGTGAATTGATGAACGAGTTCGCGGTCATGTACAACTCCGACTGACTTTAAACTGATCTAACACGACGTTCAAGAAACACAAACATTTCCCCTTGTTCTGCATCCATCTGTGACTTTGGGACGGGATCATGCAGTCTTAACGCCAATTATATTAGGTAAAGACATTCGCTCTAATTTAGTTTCGCCGAGCCACTCTCGGAAGACGATATCTCTTGTAGCTAGATTCTGATTTTTTCGATAGGCAAGATGGTTGTGCTAGTCAAGCACGTTTACGTCGCAAGCAGATGACTAAACATGCAAACTACAGTTCCGACTTTGTTTCAGCTTGTGCATCTTCTTGGCATGAGTGACATTTACCCCCGGGCCCAAGCTCAATACAGGGGACGCATGTGTTGAAGGCTTCCAGAGCAATCTTTGCTTGGTCGACGCTCTTTTCCAATGCGTCGAAAATCGGCTGACCTCTGCCACACTTGACCTCAATCAATTCAGTTTGGTAACAAGTTCTGCAATGATTCTCAAGAAACTCCACACCCAGATGATTCCAGAAGGTCAAACTGTCGTGAAGCTGTTCAATCGAATGTATGCCAAGCTTAGATGAAGGACAGAAACCCGACTTGACCAGAAACCCTCGATTCTGATCGAGTCTGACGGCATGCGAGCGGTTTTCCCTACACTTGTGGCAAAACTTCCATTCAACAAGCAACGGAAACTCCTTCCCCTCTGTCAGCTCTCCCATGGCTTTGAGCAATGTGATGTGTGCTTCTTGTCGCACTGAATTCATTTGTTCTGCCCTTGTCAGCAATTGTCAAGCAAGATCAAAGTAGTGTTACCAATCATGTAGCAGAAGTATATATCCGCGGAACAGTCTAGCGACACGTTCAATCTCGATCCAAGAGGTCTCTGCTCGAGAATGAACTTGCAATACGCTTCGAAAGGACCTTGAGCTCCAATTTTGTAAGCCAAAAACATGCGTTCGAGCATTTCCCGAATTGTCGATTTGTCATCTGGAGCACGGAAGGCAATGCGTTCCAAATGAACGCCGACGATTTTGTTTGTATCCCATTTCTGTGACAGAGAGACGATATCTTTCAAGTCTTCAAACTGGTTGCGCAGAGGTTCGACCAAATTCGTCATGTTGTGAATAAGAGCGCAAAGGCGAGCGACTGCTTTAGGCTTGTCGTCCGGTAGAGGAACCGAGACGCGACCATCCTTCTTCAGGTTTTGTCCTTCTTGAAAGTTGTCGGCGAGCATTCCGAGGAACATGGAAGAATGAGTCATGAGCATCAAAGACGAAACGATAACGCGAGTCGACTTTGATACCTCGCTTGTGTCGTCGCCTGTCGTTGAGGCAGGCTGTGGCCGAGGCACCACCAGCTCCACGTCGCCATTTGGGATGATTTCGATAATTTCTTGGTCAAAGTCCATGATGATGAGCTTGATATCAATTGCTAGATGTGTGAATAAGCAAAATATTGATCGGCCAAGTTGGTTGGAGACTGGCGCATCGAGGGCATCGTCGTTGCTTTATAGCAATAATAAAGAATGACGATGAGTGAGTCATCCGCCTAGATCTGGTCTGCTGTTATTGTTACGATATAGTAGCTAAGCAGTTGAATCGCTATGGGCACTCCAGTAAGCCTGTGAGACTGAGCGAAGCTACCAACACAAGCTCGTGTAGTTCCGTAAAATAATTCACACTCACAGTGACTCACCTTTTCACGTGGCTATGACAAATCTCAAAACTTCCGAAGGTTGTTCCTCCCCACACGCTTGGGTCGTTTCATCACAGCGAAGACTCCGAAGAGTGAACAAGGTGGACAAGGTGGGTCTGACCGCGAACACGCCTCTCATCGCTCTCATCTCTCTCAAAGCTTTTGATATCAGCGCTCGTCTCAAATACCGTCACAGTCATCATGGCTAAGCTCTTGACCTTTCTAGACCGCATCCTCACAATCCATCCAGGTGCGCGCCTTCAAGGTCGCTTCTTAGGCCTCCCCCGCTAATGCGCAGGCGACACGGTTCCTATCGGGCGACAGGCGTCCAAGGCAGGCGCACCGGCGCAGAGTCCCTCCAATATGCTCTTTCAGTCGTCTGTCATCTCGCGCGCCCATGCCACCTTGCAATTGCGCCATGGCGACCTCGTGATTACTGATACTGGATCCTTGCACGGCACAAGCGTGAATGAAGAGCGCGTCCGCGGTACGCGTATGCTCAAGACGGGTGACATGCTAGAGCTAGGTATGGATCTGACGAAAGGATCTGGTACGTTGCTTTTGCTGCCATGCGCATGAAGCTGACGCGTGTGCTAGTCTTTCATGCAGCCATCAAGGGTCGCGTGACGGTCAGAGACGCGCCTGTGACGCCACCGGACGAGCGCGCTGGTCAGCAGCATAACACAAAGCTAGTCAATGGATCGCCGACGCCGCGCAGCTTTGGTTTGCCTACGAGTAAGTCTCGCGAGCGACTCATCAACCAGACCGACGATTTTTCAGCTTCAAGCTTTTCGGATGAATTTGACGATGATGACTTTGATGACGAGGATGAGGATGAGATTGAGTGGAAGGAGGAAGATGTGGACGCTACAGCGGCGCAGGTGGATGAAGTGGCATTGATGGATGAGCAAGACAGCCACGACGTGCTTGCTGATGACTTGACGAACGACCGTCTCGACGATGCCATTCAAGAGACCATGTCGCCTGAAGCCCAACCCAAGCTCGACTTTTCGGTGACACTGACAAGCGCCACAACAGAATCGCCTGCATCTGCATCGGACAGATCGCTCGTTCCTGCTGTTACTGCCCCTGCGGTTGTGCCACGAGAAGAGACTGCATCTGTCAAGGAGGCGCCTACCACATCCGACCAGCCTGCCACGACATGCAACACAAGTGCAGAGGACAAGGTCACGCCTGCACTCGTCGAGAAGACAGTTGACACGCCTGCTCAGCCTGCCGCCAAGCGCTTCGTCAAGACGTTCAAAGCCAAAACCAAGTCCAATATTGCGTCTGAATCAGCCAAGTCTACCAATCTCGAGATGCGCACAGCCAACAAGATGCATGACGTTGAGCAACTACACTGGCACAAAATCGATCCACACAACACCAACAAAGACTCTCCGCGTGTTACGGAGGTTGAGCGACCTGACTTCGGTAGTCATGTCAAACGCTACACTGCCGCGCGATTCGCGTTTGCGATGACGACGTTGCCGGCGTTGCTCATGCAATTTGACAAGATGGATCTGTCGAGCCACTGTCAAAACATTCTGGAAGCTGCCATCTCGATGCTCACGCTCTTGGCGAAAGAATCTGATCAAGAGCAAGCGTTTCCGGCATCGACGCACCGCTCGGCTTGCAAGAGGCTCCTCGACTTGCTGCCTGTAGGCAACGCCGTTTTGACGCAGCACTACCAGCCTGATTCCCCTTTCTGGCTGTTGGCAAGTACAACGGCAGACATGTTGGACAGTGTCATGAATCTCCTTTACAGACAGCGCATTCAAGACGGTGGTGCCGAGTCGATGCGTCTGCCTCCAGCTGGCAAGAAGCGTCGGTTTGACGAGACGCGAACCCCGAGCGACGCGTCGCTTTCTGCTGTTGAATTGACTGCCTCGCCAGCAAAGAAGGCCAAATTTGTCGCGTCGGCTTCAAAAATGCGTCCCGTTGTCGTTGGCATGTTGCTCGGCAGTGTCTTGACTTTTGGTGCTCTCGTCTCGCTCGGCTAGCCCGCCTGCCTTGTCCATTCCAGTCTTCCTAGCGCCTGCGATCTGGCTTGCCATGTTTGCCGTATCCTCTACAAGTAGCCTTGAAGTAGGTTCTTGTAGTTCTTTGTTTGCTCATTTGTTTGTTTTGTCAACACACTCCAAGTACCTCGCCGACAACGACATTTGAGCCGGGCCGTAGACATATCTCTCAAGACATGGATCTCAAGCTCGAGCAAGTCCAAGTCCATTCGCGTGACATCTTTGTCCGCTACTTGACGGTCCGCGCAGGCGAAACACTCTACTACAGCATCAAACCCGAACGACACTCCATCTGTTATGGTCTCTACAAGACGTCGCGCGAACGCGCCGGCAGCGCTTCACTCAACTCTAAACAAAAGTCCAACACGAGTATCGCGACGGCTTTGAGCTTGGGCGATCGACTGGATCAAGCAGGATTGCGCTTGGTCCAGGCCGGCGGTAAAATTCCAGGCGGCAAGGTGACAAAAGGCACGTTTGCGTGCAAGGAGGAAGGCATGTATGCGCTTGTCTTTGACAATACCTTTTCCAAGCAAACGGCCAAGCGCGTCTTGTTTATCGCGCAAGTCTACTCAACGGCCGTACCGCACGCGCATCCGTCCAATGCACAGCTCGTAGATGACGACGAGTGGAAGGCTGAAGCCAAGGAAGAGCACTTGACGGGCTATCTCCTCAAACGCCGCCGCAAGAAACTGCAAGGCTGGGCGAGTCGCTATTTCGTCCTTGACTTTACCGACAATGCCCTGCACTACTATCTCAACAGCGACGCGACCGCCCAGCGCGGTGCGATTCCACTCAAGCTCGCTGCCATCAGCGCCGACAAGGGCCGACTTGAAATCAATGTCGATTCAGGCGCTGAAGTCTGGAATTTACGTGCACGCAATGCAGGCGCCTATAGCATGTGGTGTCAAGCGCTGTTGGCGGCTGCGAAAACACCAAAACCGACTGCGCAAAGGACGCCGATTGCTGCACCCGACAAGGCGGCGTGGATGCGTCTTGGCGCGATTCAGGACTCTTTGAAGGATGTGCATGAGGGTCTTGCCAGCGTTGTGGCGGGTGAAAAGACCAAAGATGGCAATCGCAACTTTTGGCCGCGTCGCAAGTCGCAGCTCGAGCCGTTGCTGCCTGTCGACGCGTCTTCTCAAGAGGTGCCTGCGAAGCGAAATCTCGTTGCCTTGGAGCAACAACTGGCCGATGCATTGCAAAAGCTGAACGGTCTCATGGCGGAACACAAGCTTGGTAAAAGTCTAGCGGACCCGCGCGCCTCGATTGACTCGACCCGCAGCGCCGACGATGTTTTCGAAGACGCTGCAGAGTCCTTTCTCGAAGCCGGCCTACTCGTCGCCCATCACGACTCAGACGATGATTCTGATCCCGGCAAGCAGGATTCAGATTCGGACGCCGACTCAGAGCGCGACTTGTTTGAACAGGCACGCTCGCCGCTGCAGCCGCAACGCGTCAAGCAGCGTGATCTATATCCGCTCAATACTGTCACGGCCATCACGCGACGCAAAACGATTCCGGCCATTCTTGATCAACCGCCTTCACTGACGGCCATGCTGCGCAAAAGTCTAGGCAGCGACATTTCTGCTCAATCTGCGCCCGCCGGCTCGAACGAACCGCTGTCGCTCGTCCAGCGCGTCGCTGAAGACCTCGAATACGCTCATTTGCTCGACGCTGCCGTCTCTGCCGACGCAAGCGATGGCACGCGTATTCTTCTCGTTGCCGCCTTTGCCGTCTCTGGATTCGCCAGCATGCGCCATCGCGAACGTGCGATTCGTAAACCTTTCAATCCGTTGCTCGGCGAGACATTTGAGCTGTGCCGTCCTGAACAAGGCTTTCGGTTGCTTGCTGAAAAAGTGACGCATCGGCCGACCGTGGGTGTCGCCATGCAATGCGACAGTACGCGATGGACCTTGACGCAATTTGCTGCCACGTCCCAGAAGTTTTATGGCAAGTCGCTCGAGCTCATTACGCAAGGACAGACGACCATTGCGCTTGACGACGACCTTTTTAGCTATGAAAAGCCAGTGTGCTACCTGCGCAATGCCGCCATGGGCGAAAAATACCTCGAACCGGCCGGTGAAATGACGATTGTCGGCTGGGGCGGCGACCGCGCCATTGTCAAATTCAAAGCCGGCGGCATGTTTTCAGGCAGAAGTGAGGAAGTCACGATTACGGCCATGGACAAGCATCACCAGCCCTACGAAAAGTCACTGGTGGGCACATGGACCTCTAGCTTGCGCTGGCGTAGTCATGACGAAAGCGATGGGCAGGTTGCTTGGCAGGTGGGAGAGCTCGTGCCGGAGCCTGAACAGCATTGTGGATTCACTTCGTTTGCAGCACAGCTCAACGAAACGTCTTCTCTCGAAAAGGATCATCTGGCGCCGACCGACGCCCGACTACGACCGGATCTGCGTGCACGCGAAGCAGGCCATCTCGACGAAGCCCAACGTCTCAAGGAAGCACTCGAAGGTGCACAGCGTCAACGTCGCAATGCCGGTGAAGAACGCACTCGGCCGTTATTCTTTGAGCCGGCTGAGGAAAGCGCCGGCGGACAGCAGGCGTGGCGGCTTCGGACAGATGCACAGGGGGATTATTGGGCGAGACGAAAACAAGCTGATTGGTCGGGCATGCCTGCCATCTTTTCAGTAGGGTATTAGATCTGCTAGAACTCTTTAGCTTTCGCTTATTTGACTCACCAACATCTCGCAAGACCCCTGAATGCCCCGAGTGGACGCTCCGAGCAGAAACCCTAACCCCAGCGCGAAGCCAAACAGTTTCAACAGCGATATAGATGACCGACTTCGTGTCGATGATGCAGCTACTGTGTCCGAGTGGTTAAGGAGATTGACTTGAAATCAATTGCTTTCGAGCGCACAGGTTCAAATCCTGTCGGTAGCGGCATTTTTTGCTTTCATTCCGGATGCGATACGGCGTCATTTGGCGTTTTTTAAGCGATGCTGGGTTGCGGATTTTTGGAGATGCTCGAGTTTGCCCCATGCATCTGAATGTTGTGGAGTTCAAGCTGCAGTGCGATGTCAACAACGACCATCCACGGATCTCTCTTGTGGTCGTATGTCAGGGCGTGTGCGCTGACTCAGGCCTTTCCCGTGTATCGCCGTCCTCATATTTCGGTAGTATTTCCTACAGTTGGCATGAGACGCCATGAATATGCTCTAGCATCAAGTCAATCATGGCCAAAGAAGACCGCAAGCATTCCTGACTAGCTGACAGAAGCTGCCCGATTGCGTGCGTCTTGTATTAATTCTTGGCAGCTCTTACATTCAATGGCCTCCGTAATGTGATTGACCATTCGATCATGGCCATGGAACACTTGAGACGACAGCATTCACTCTGGCGGATGTTTCTACCCATTCAGTCGACGTCATGCTAATGGAGGTCGACGCAAACACAATGAGAGTCTTGGCCATCTCAGCTCGAAGGATAAGGCTGCGCTGCCTCGTCCGACCAACACGTCTAGTAAAGTTCCCAGTTCGACCAGCGTGCATGGTCGCTTGGGTTTGTCGCAAAATGTGTCGAGCCACCTTTGCGTTGACCACCTGGACGACATCGCTCTGGGCTGTGAATTCTGCAGCGTCGCGGTGCACAGAATGCAGCGTGACGGCTACCATCAAGTCTGCTGTGTCGATTGCATGAGTCTCGCAGCTGTGCAAGGCTACACATTCAGCTCCTCAAACCATCAGCAAAGAGGCAACACGATTTGCCTTGACAAATCCAGCATCATGCAGCAGACTTCAAGATAGCCGTCGCGTCTCCAGCAGTATGCTGTAGCGCTGCGCCGGATGTGGCTCCTTTCGATGCAGAGCAAGTGGTCAATGTGGAAGCTGCTCGCCAGATTTCGCGTCATTCACGCACGAATATGCACAGCGGTATGAGAGATGATGTACTGGCCGGTTGAGCCTGCGACGCCTCGTTCCCGGCTACGTCGCACCAATATAGCCAGGAAAATCACGCATTCTACTTCAGACTTGTTCAGGGCCCAGCATGACGATGGTGATGCTGCTTATCCGCTCGGTCTGACGTCAGCAACGCAAACATCAATCTCTTTCTCGACCTATGTGTTCAACCTGGCCTAGATGGCGGCGATGACTGCAGGGCTAGGTGCGTATGCCGGTGCGCAGCTGTGCAATTCAAGGATCTCAGAGCCGGGTCGGACTAGACAACTGGTCAAACGGTCGATGCAGCACCTGCTTTCGGTTGTCCGTTTGTAGCCTCAAAGCTTCTGTAGCATTTCTTCGCACCATGCCTTCTGACAAGCTCTCAAAAGACAGTCTAGACGAATACACGCTCAGGTCATTCATCCTGATTGATGATTTCTGTACTTGTAGAATGCCCTGGCGACACAGACATCGACCCTCACTCAGTCAACAACCAACACCCACACCCTCCTTGGCTCAAGCCAGCTCATGCCTCCTGGCACAGCCTCAACTATCGCACGTACACTAGCACTTACCATTAGATCCCTGGAAACCCCTCTTGCCATGCGTGCCAGCCTCATACCTCGTCAGAGCCCGTCAGCACCGTCGCCAAGTCATAGCCACTAATAGTGCTCTAGCCTCCGCAAGATCACGTCCCTCGGATGTTAGGCATTTCCAGTCTCGCACTCGCTACATCAGTATCGTTCTAGTCGCTGTACACCTTCAGCATTGACGCTCCTTGCCGCCGTGCTTCAGGCATTGCCCGCGAGGAATCACTCGTAAGAAGCGTGGTGCCACCTTCAAAAAAGGCGCAAGCAGAAGTCGGCGACTTGTCGCGCAAGCAATGTCAAGGCAGCTCAAACACTCAAGGCATCAAGGCAGTCGAGCTTGCGCGTGGCACGAGAAGCCCGACAGGCGCGTATCGACGACGTTCGCTTGAGCCCGGGTCAAGATCTTCAGGCACCCTTTGACGCCAACTTGATTCGGCGCTCCCTCTGCCCGTACGTACCCGCTATTCAAGGCAAGCACTACAGCAACGATGATCTCAAGAACACGCTTGCTTGTGTCATCAAATATAGCAAGATCTCTTCGGCAAGACAATTTGACATTCATCCAAGCGAGCTGATCATCCTCAACGACCAACTCAAGGCTTCGTCGACTCGGGTACAACGACAATGGCCGTACGCTGCATATGGGGGTGACGTGGGCATCATAACGGTACATGCCCTCGTCACCAGGGCTTTCGATGAAACACTCAAGAACGCAATCGAGTCGTGGAACGCACTTCTCCAGTAATTGTCATACCTCGTCGCGATGATGACCTTGACAGCACGCGGTGGAGACGTGTCAAGTCCGCGAGCGGAGGCAGCGATGGTAATGTTGACTGACGTGTGTCGGCATCACGGCATCTTCAGCCAAGAGGGGTAAGTCCTACAGCAGCGGAGCGACGCGATGCCGCCGGAGCCAGCCGCCTTTGAGACGTCGCCACCGCGTGCAGCCAGTGTCATCATCGCCACGAGGTACGAGACTTGCTGGAGAAGTGCACTCCATGATTCTGTGCCGTTTTGAATTGCGTCGTCCAAGGCTCTGGTGACAAGGGCGTACACTGTCAGGATGCCAACACGCTCACGCCTGCAGCGGACGCCGACAGTTGCTGTTCCGGCATCGACGAAGGCTTTGAGTTGATTGTTGAGGACGAGCGCTTCATTGGAGTGAAGGTCGAACTGTCTCGGCCACGACACCTTGCCGTAGCTTGAGCACGCAAGCGAGGGCATTCTTGAGGTACGCGTGGCTGTAAGGCTGACCTCGGTTGACCAGCACATACGCGCAGAGGAAGCGCTGGATCAGGTCGGCGTTGAAGGGTGCCTCGATATCCTGACCCAGGCTCAAGCGAAAGTCGTCGATACGCGCCTGCCAGGCTTTTTCCGTGGCGCGTGTGCTTGGCGCGCCGACTGCCTTGGGAATTTGCGCGACCATGACCTTGCTTGCCCTTCTGATTGAAGGATCCTCTGCCAGTGCCTTCTGAAATGCGCCGCCACGCTTCTTGGGAGTAGGTTGTTCGCGTTCAATGTCAGATACATGGCATGCATGAGCTGAGCTATTGACGGCTGCTTGACAGTCAGGTGGATATGAACAGCAATGTAGCTCTGACAAGGGTAAAGATGTAGTCAAACTATGCGCTGTGGGTGGTGACAAGCTATCATGTGCAGAGATAGTAGACAGCTGAAGCCTGAAAAATTAAACTCTGAACTGAACCTCTTGAAAATCCGCGCCACTCTGGGCTGTCTGGCTCAAGTTGGGCACGACAAACACGCCCTGCAGCGTCCCTTACCCACTGATATACAGCTCGAGATCATAGCCACAGTCCAGAGTTATCTGTACACCGTCAGACCTGTTGCGATTTATTTGTGCAGGCGAGCTTGGCGCCGAACTCGATCGATGGCCATGCCACCTGAATCTCTCCACACTGTTCAGGATTCGGCGCGACGTCAACGACACTCACCTGTGCAAGACTTGCATCTAGCAATGCTTCTGCGCCCTATCAGTCTCTTAGTCGCGAGCTTTCTGAAAACTTGAAGCGCGCTCATATGTGCATCGGGTCCTGGAGGCCGGTAGCGGAACGGAGCTAAGGCTCGCCGATCGCCCTTGAAGCCTCCTTACTGACGCCGACCTAACGCGCAGTACTCTTCAAATTTCTGGCTCTGCGCAACCTCCCAGGTCGATCGCACCGAATCAAGCTTGTCATTGAGAACTGTGACACGACTTCTCGCTACATATCCTATCACGTAATCGTCGCTGTCTCAGCAATTTGATTCGCGGCTTTTCATGCAGTTTCTGCTTGCAGACTGACCATCAGATGACTAACATAGACCCTAGGCCACTCGCAAGCAGCGCCAAAGAACGATGGTAAAGAGGATTGGCCAAGTGCTCTCGGCTGACGGCATTGAAGGCGCGCCTTTGAGTCAACAAGCCACCATGACAACCCACTCTGCAGAGCGTACTATGGCCTTCTTCACGGTCTCTTGACGCAGCGCTATCATCATTATACAGGTAAGATCCCATCCTGTTAATCTCCAACGCCAT
Source organism: Protomyces inundatus (assembly GCA_003717165.1). Classification (NCBI taxonomy): domain Eukaryota; kingdom Fungi; phylum Ascomycota; class Taphrinomycetes; order Taphrinales; family Protomycetaceae; genus Protomyces; species Protomyces inundatus. Next base: position 16,227 of record QXDR01000015.1, on the reverse strand, counting down.
TGTCCAAGTCGCCGGCACAAGATCGAGTCGCACCACTGAAAATAGCAGAGGGTCCTTCACAAGCGTTGCCGAGTCCACAAACGCCGCCTAACTGTTCTTCTTGTGACGCTTCTAGGCCTCTTGCACCTCCATCGGTGTGCTTCAGATGCCGTTGACAAGGCGTCCGTGACCTTGACGTGCTCGCGGCGACGGCGGCTTGCCGGCAAAGATTGCGACCCAAAGATTGCGACCCATTGAGTTACTCACACAAGGAAACACTCTCCCCACTAGGTATAAGTGCGCAAGATCGTGTCTCTCGGGTGTCAAGTACCTCTCGTCACTCTGTCATCACTCTGTCGACCGGTCATGGCGGTGCCAAGACGCTCCGTTTCCGAGACGTCCAAATGAAGGTGGCCAAGTCCTACAAGTCTATTGACGACTTTACAAGCTACGTGACATGTCTAGTGGAGCTGCGCGTCAAGACAGATCACAAGCGGGAGCTACACGGGCAAAAGATTCCTGACGAGCCTATGCCGGAGCTCAAAACCTCCTGCTTCATCACGCTGACCAAGATCCTCGGCAACCGTCGTGGCCTCATCCCAACAGATCTCTCACTTCACTACCAGCTCCTTCGCGCTCGTGACAACAAACTCAGTAGAGTGCAATACACACACGAGGAGCCTCTTTTTGTCCACAGCTGTCTTTCTCGACGCGAACGCGTCTCCTTCGATCCCCAGCAGGCGGCACATCAGCCAAAGCAAAACAAGCTGCGGCGCAGTTCTCAGAGATGTGTGAGAGTGTTGGTTGAATGGTCAACGTTGCGTCACGCATGCCAACGATGCGCGATAAGGCGCCGCCCGGTGCTGCACTGCCTGAGACGTCACGTTCACCATGAGACCCCCCCTCTTGTAAATCTCTGCGAAGTGCGCAGCCAGCTGATTTGCCTTGGCCCGTGTCTTAGCTTAAGCGCGGTCGACCACAGCGCGACCTCGCCGGTACAGACAGCCTGTGACAAACAGTGGCTCGTCATGGCCCCATTGCACCATTCCAAGCCGGCGATCACGAGCGCGGACAAGGTGGGCATGAAATGACAGATCTGTCGCGACGAGGCCGCGCCGGTTGGCCACAATCAGGACTAGCGTGACAAAGGACGAGGCCATGATCTCAAGCATGGGTTCGACCAATACCTTTTGGCCATGACGCTCGCGTTTGTGTCCTTTTCAGCCACGCAGCTCCACGAGGCACGTCACACAGCTTGCGAAGTTTGCAATGATCTTGTAGTTTTTTGACACTTTGATTTCGATGTCGCGGAAGTGGAGTGATTCGGTGCCGCTGTAGCCAGCCGACTTGAGAACATCGCTGCTGCGTGCTGCCAAGTGAGGGTGCTCAACGTTGGGATTGCCCTTTATCCGGATGACCCACTGCGGCTGGTTCTCTACCTAGGTCGCTCGCTCCGTAGATAGACGAAGCCTAAAAGTCAAATTCTGATCTAAACTGCTCGACATCCGCGCCACTGACGGCCAACTTGCTCAAGTCCGGCCTGTTCATACCGACCAAAAACACACGCCGCAGTGTCTCCCACAAATTGGTACTCAAATTGACACCACCGCCGCGATCGCCCATGGTTTGATGCATGGCGAGACCTGAAAGCAGGTGCTGGGCTGCTTCTTCATAGACGCCAATGTTGATGCACGAGACGCCGAGGTTGTAGCGGCACCGGACAAACGTCGGTGAAATTTCGAGTGCGCGCGTATAAGCGTCAATAGCATCCTCCGACTTGCCTGAATTGGCAAGGGTCGCGCCGAGTCGATTCCAGAGCAAGGCATCATCCGGTCGAATACGCAAGGCGGCTGAAAAGCAGTCGACAGCCTTGTCATACTCTTCATCGCCGTAAAACAAGACGCCAAGCCCCACCTGTACATCGGCATCCATTTCAGCACCAGGCGAGAGCTGTGCCGCCTTAATAAATTGCGAGGTGACTTTGGTGTGCACTTCTTTGCGATTGGATGTGTCCATGGTAATATCGCTGACGAGATTGGGATACTTGGCGACAAGCCACTGCTCGAGCGAAAGATAGGCGGCCGTGTCGTAGCCATCGTTTGTGTAGCTGACAGCGAGTCCCATGAGTGCCTCGAGGTCGTTTGGGTTGAGTCGAATGGCATTCTCGAGCGCCTTGATGGCGGCGTCTTCCTTTTCGTTTTGCGCTTGGCAAAGACCGAGCTGCGACCAAGCGCGTTGTTGTAGCTCGCCTTCTTCACGCTGGCAGACCGCTTCAAAACAGAGGGCCGCTTCCGATAGACTGCCGCCGCCATTCTGCAGCAAGCGCATGCCTTCTTCAAATGGATTGGCATGCTGCATATACGCGTTATTGGGCTCAAAGAGGTATTCGCCGAGATTCGGCTTGCCACTTGCATCGAGGGGCTGTTCAAACTCGTTGGCCCATTCCTCCGCGAGTGCTGGGTTCTCTTCCTGCATCTCCTTCCAGATGCTCTCAAAATCCCGGAAATCTTCCTCAGGCTCCTTTGTTTCTTCTGCTTGTGCTTCAGGCTGCATATCAAGCGCCTTGAATTGCTCCTCCCAATTCTCTGTAGACAATTCAACGAGCTTTTCCTTGCCTTTCTGAGGCTGCTGCTGCATCGGCATGGGTTGCATCTGCATCGGCATGCCACCCATCATCGACATGCTGCCTCGATAACCCATATTCATCCCCATCCCCATGCCATAGCCTTGCTGATGGCTCTGCTCGGGCATCTGATGCGCACCCTCCATGAAATCCTGCCGCCATCCAGAAGCTTGCTGTTGCTGTTGCGGCGCATGCGCAGCTTGCTGCTGCCCTTCGTGCATGGCAAAATTGTTAAAGTCATTCTGCCAGCCAGGTGCCTGGCCCGGTCGTGCATGCTGCGCATGCGGCGCCTGATGCGCAAATACAGGCGATTCAGACCGTTGCCTGCCGCCGAACTCCTGCATCATTTGCTGAGCATCCTGTCGCGCCTGCTGATTCCCCTCGCGAAAGGCAGCGGGACCGGTCTGTTGATTCAATCGGTCTTGCTGAAGCGATCGATCTTGATCGACGTGCTTGGAGAAGCTCTTGAGAGCGTTGGATGGCCCGCAGGCCGCACCGCCCATGAGTCCAGACATGTCGTCGTTGGTCAGTCGAGGATGAGGCGTCGGCGCGTGATGTGGAGAAACCGAGGCACAAAAAACAGTCACAAAGACTGTGGGATAAGGATGCAGCTATAGCCTATAGGTTGACCCATCTATGATCATTGTCAGTGATCATCGCCTGAGATCCATGCCACCAGCAAGAGCAGCTTCGAGGTCATTGGCCTGACTGACTTCTTCTTCGGCACTTTGCGGTTTCGGCGTCTCTTCCTGACTTGCCGCCTGGGCATGGCCCTGTGCCTCGGCCGCCGCGATTTGAATGCCAGGGCCTTGCGAGGGTTGAGCATGCCTGCGTACCTGCTGACGGAACGATTCAACTTCATGCGAAATCATGCCGCGCATCGTATCAATGTCATCGACATGCTCAAATCCGAAATCAAACGTTTGTGGACAGCTTGGCTCTTCAGCCGGATCATGCCAAACGGCCAGGTAGGGATGCGCGAGCGCTTGTTCGACATTGATGCGATCGGCCGGGTCGAATTGCAAGAGACGCGCCAATAAATCAATCGCGAGATGCGATGCCTTTGGAAAGATGCTCGTGAGTGGCACAGGCGCTTTAAAGGGCAAGCCGCGGATATAATCTTGGGCCCGTTGACTGCCAATCCGCTGCAGCGTTTGTTCAGCAGGCGTTCCAAGGACATGCAAAATCTGGTTGAGCTGGTCGACATAGTCGCGCCCCTTGAAGAAAGGCCTGCCGCCCAAGAGTTCGGCCAAGATACAGCCGACCGACCAGAGATCGATCGCTTTGCTGTAGGACTGAAACGAGAGCATAATCTCGGGTGCACGATACCAACGTGTGGCAACATACTCCGTCATGAAGCCTGCATTCTCCTCTGCCACGTCCGAGTAGCCACGCGCGAGGCCAAAATCACAAATCTTGAGCTCGCAGTCGGCATTGACGAGAATATTGCCCGGCTTTAGATCGCGGTGAAGGACATTGGCGGAATGGATATACTTGAGGCCGCAGAGAATCTGATAGATGAAACTCTGGTAATGCGCATCCGTCAGGGGCTGGCCGCTGCGAATAATGGCATGCAAATCAGCCTCCATGAGCTCTTCATACAGATAAAGCTCATTGTAGCGTGCATGGTCAACGATATCCATGTCATAGAGACAGGTAATGTTTTTGTGGTCGCGGAAATGTTGCAGCAGCTTGACTTCGCGCAGGCATCGTTTCGCCAGGATGCGCTTGCTAAAGACGTTTGTGACCTTTTTGATGGCCACCGACTCGGCATCTCCTACGAGGTTGCGGGCGGCGCTCCAGTTAGCTCGTTGTTGTGATGGGAGCCACTTACACGACAATGCCATAGGCGCCTTGGCCGAGCTCTTTGATGATTTCGAAATTGTCTTGAATGACAAACTCTTGCGAGTGGACGGTGAAGGACTTGCGGCCCTGCATCACGGCAGCTGATAGGCTCTCGTTGTTATTATGATGAGGGCTTGTGTTGTGGTGTTGTGGTGACAGATGAGCAGATGGACGACGACATCAGTCTGAGCTAGTAGAGATACTTGTAGAAATACTTATACTTGTATTGACAATCATAGCTTATATACATCACATCAACGAGAGAATCAGCTTCGAAGCAACATCCAGAAACGGAAACGCACTCGTCACCTCCTTGTCACTCTCGCGCTTCATACCCGTATACGCCTCATCACGCACATACCGACCAAGGCCCTCACCTGTGCCTGTGTCACGCACACGCTCATAGCCGGCACATTTGAAGTCCACCAGAAAGTTGTTGACTTCGAGTTGATAGAGTTGGACATCCAGATAAATCATGACATCGGCCGCGGGATCGACGCCCTCGTGTCGTTTGAGCCACCGCGCCGTAATCATAAACGGATCCGGTGCTGCAACTTGCTCGTCATGCCGACGGCGATCCGTCCATTCAGCACCCATCTGCTTGAGTGCGCGATAAATCTCGAGCATGACATCCATCGGACTACTCCGTGACCGGATCCCGAAATGCCAACGTTGCGGCCTTTGCTTTTTGCCGGATGAACCGCTCAAAGCGGCCGCCGTGGCATGCGTCGCGATATGCAACGAGCGCCGTGCCAGCGTCGGTTCTTCCGCAATCGTGCCCACTTCTTCTTTGTGCATGAGTGCGCGATGATAGACTGGCAAACTCGACGGCAGAATACTAATGGTGCTGTGGTCATGCAACGTCTCGTGCATGGGCGACATGGGTTGATCCGGTGTACTCATCTGACTGCCGACGGGTGAAAAAGTCTGTCTCAACGCGCCCGGTGATCTCGCCGACGAAGACGACGCTGTCCAAGCTGGCGGCGATTGTGCCAAAAACGACTCCATCTCCTTGCCGCCATTTGCATGCTCACGTCGCATATGATGATTCTCGGCGACAATCTTGTAGGCTTCTTTGATTTCACTGACGCCATCGTGTTGCAACGCCTCTTTGATTTCTTTTGGATTGTAGCCCATGGCACGACCGAGCTGAGTCACCACCTTGTCATCGACCCGTTCAAATGCTTCTTCAGCAACAGGCTGAAGATAGGCCGGCAAGTCTTCTTTGAACCAGGCATGGTCGCGAATACCCTCAATCGTGATGCGATTCATGGGATTCACCACCAACATTTTTTGTAGCAAACTCTTGGCGCCGGCCGAGAGATAGGACGGAAGATTGTAGATGCCGCCATTAATCTTTTTGAAGAGCGTCGGGATGAATTCATCGTCAAACGGGAGTCGGCCACAGAGCATGACGTAGAGAATCACGCCGCACGACCAGACATCCACCTCGGGTCCTGCATACAATTTGCCTGAGATCACTTCCGGCGCCGCATAGTTGGGTGATCCGCAAGAGGTCTTGAGAAAGTTGCCATCGGTCATGAGATTACTGAGACCGAAGTCGGCAATCTTGACGTTAAATTGGTCGTCGAGCAAGAGATTCTCCGGCTTCAAGTCGCGATGAACAATCTTGTGCCGATGGCAATACTCAACGGCGCAGATGATTTGTTGAAAGAAGCGCCGGCCTTCTGCCTCGCCCATCTTGCCGCGCTTGACGATATAGTCAAACAACTCATTGCCGGCATATTCAATCACCATGACAATATCGGTCGGTGTATTGATGACTTCAAACAGCTTGATAATGTGCGGATGACGCAAGAGCTTGAGGTATTGAATCTCGCGCTCGACGCGAAAGGCCATGTCGTTGTTTTGCATCATCTTGCGCGAGATGATTTTGAGCGCAACTTTTTGCTTTGTCACGAGGTGTTCGGCGCTAAAGTCAGTGGCGCTTAATAACAGAGAGTGCATACAGTTTGACTTTGCCAAAGGAGCCTTCGCCGAGCGTCTTGACGATGGCATAGCGGAATTCTCGAGTGTTAGTCAAACACTTCATCAAAGTCCTTGTCCTACCTGGATTGGCGCGTTTCAAATCGGCCTTGTTGTTATCGCTGAGATTGACGGCTGTATCGATGTTTGTACTGATGCCATGGAGGTCTGCGTCCCGATCATGACCGAGGGCCGTCATGGCATGCGTTGTTATCGTCTGGAGTTGGTCTTGATTGTCTTTGTAGGTTGTCTTTGTGGGATGGATGTCTGGGGTTGCAGCCTGAACACCACGCAGGTCAGGTCTAGAAGCGATCTATTGAGCTTAAACCGAGCTATACTGACGAGTCAGAGATGAGATTGCTTGCTATTGCTATGGATTCCTGAGTATAACGCTACTGAGCCTGCCGCGCCGCCTGCTGAGCCATCGCCGCCATCTTGGCCGCCAAATCAGGATACTTGCGTTCCACCTCAAGCTGCGTCCGTGTCGCTTCCGCATAGCTCAAGGCATTCACAATCTCAGCCTCGGTCCGGGCTACTTCGGCCGATCGCTCAAAGTACTGCAAGGCTTCTTTCGATTTGCCCTGTGTCAATAAGAATTGAGAGAGGGTGGCGAGGGCCACGTCCGAGGCTGGGTCGAGCATGAGGGCCTTGCGGCAGAGTTCCTCGGCTTGGAAAATGTCCTTCTTCCATTGAAACATGCAGAGCGCCTTGTTGATGAGCGGCATGACATTAGGCGCCGCCTTGGACTGCTGGGCGCGTTCGAGCGAGATGGCTTGGTCAAACTTGTCGACAGCCTCTTCAAACTTGCCTTGATCGAGCAAGAGTTCACCAAAGTAGTTGTAGACTTCGGCACTCTCGGGAAACTTGGCGAGCGATCGGCGAAAGGTCGACATGCTCGAAGGGATCGAACCGAGCTTGTACTGCGAGACGCCAAGCTGGACATGCGAAAAGACAAACGCTGGATCCAAGTCAATCGATTTTTGGTAGTCCTTGGCAGCCGTGGCATAGTCTTGCAGGATAAAGTTGCATTGACCACGGTGGTAGTAAATGTCTGGATCGTCCGGGTTGATGGAGATGGCCTTGTCAAAATCGTCCAACGTCTTGCTGCGGTCGCCCACTTCCATGTGCATACTCGCCCGCTTCACAAGCGAATTCGTCAACGTGGGCTGCAGCTCGAGCGATCGATCGACATCGCGCAACGCCGCCTCGACATCAGCGCGGACAAACTTGTAGGTGGCGCTGGCATTCAACGCTGCCGCCTCGAGCTCTGGCGAGGTAAACGGTTTGCTCGTGGCGGTGTCGAGGTGCATGACTGCAGCCTTGTAATCACGCGCCTGAGTCGCTTCGAGTGCACGCTTCAAGTGAACATCACCCTGTGCCTCATCTTCGCTACCAAACGTCGGCATGGGCTTCGGTCTAAACGCATCGAGATAGGCCGAGATGAAGCTGACTGAAGGCATCCGTTCCGTCCGTGACGACAGCATTTCTTTTGCTTTACCCTCGGCGACTTTACGCAAAAGCCGCTCAATCGAGGCACCGGCCGCCTGGCTCGAAAAGTTATCCATGATGCTGCTGGCGGTATAGTCGAGCAAGGCTTCTTGGAATCGGCCAGCGAGTTCATAGGCCTGGGCACGACGGTTGAGTGCCTTGACATAGGATGGATCCAAGCGCAAGGCTTCCGTTGTGTCCCGAATCACAGCTTCTTCATCCTTGAGCGCCGCATGACACGCACTCCGGTTGGAATAGTAAACGGGGTCGGCCACGACGGCAATCGCTTGACTGTAGAGTCCGATTGCATCGTGGTATTGCTTCTTGGCATACGCCGTGTTGCCGTGTTTTTTAATCAAATCCGCATGCTTCTTTTTCTCGGCCTCGCTCGCCGTTTCAGCGTCAAACGCAGGAATAGGGTAGGCCGACTCTTCTGAGACGGTGGCCGCTGTAGCATTCGAGGCCGAAGCCGTGCTCGCCGTCTTGCGCGTCTTTTTACGCTTCCGATCTTTTTTATCACCTGCACCTGGCACCGCATCCTTGTCTGCCTGCCCTTCTAGGTCCACCTTGTCGGCATTGCCAGGCGTCGATGGCGGTGACTTTGGCGTAGCAGGCTGTTTTGTATAAAAATAGTAGGAGCCACCAGCGACGACGACAAGGCCGCCGGCTATCGCGCAGACGGTTGCCTTGTTATCGGCTGTCCAGGTGGCGATGCGGTCCCAGAGGGAGGAAGAAGCCGGTACTTCTGTTGGCATTGGGATGGATGCCGAGGGAATGGTGGTTGCAGAGACGTCGCTCATGGGTCCTCTCTTGACAAGCTACCCGTAGACAGTCTTGTTCTTCAACTGTATCGGTTGTCTTGTAAAAAGGTTTTGTCGTTCGTTCGTTCTTCTCAAGAGGTTGGCCTCCTCATGACGACCACTCGTACCTGTAAAGACAAAGACAAAGGAATATGCTTCTATTCAGGCGAGAATCTACCAAGAGGCGATGAGGCAGACTGGGCACGGCGCATGCTCTACCGTGTCTTTCTTCGCTCAGACTATCCGAGCTGTATATGGCGCTATCATGAGAGACAAACACTGAAATTCGGACTGATTAATGAAATGTCGCTCTTTCCACGCGGAGCTCTGCCTGGAGATGAGCACATCCCTTGTGAAATCAATCTGCTCGAATCGGATGGCTCCGCTGTTCAAGGTCTAAGTCTTGAACTGGACGGAGACCCGTTTGCGGGACTTGTCGGCGGTCGTGGAAGTTGCACGTTGACCGTCACAAGCACTGCCCCTGATGATACGCCTCGCTCAGTCTTGATCGAGATGCGCTTCCCAACAGCAGCAACAAGCTTGCAGCCGCCGCTTCATATCCTGCCACTCGTCTTTGGACCCATCCTGTTGACCAACAAGTTTGAGCAACCCACCGGTGACGAACTCTTTGCATTCTACCGCCCACTCCACTTTGCAGAGACGGCACCGCCTTTGCTCGTGCGCGAACAACCAGAGCTCGCTATCCCAGGCAAGATTTGGGATTCAGCCTTTTTCGTTGCAGAGCTGGCCTGTACCCTCATCACGGCAGATGCGCCAAAGCAACAGCCATGGACGATTCTCGACTTGTCTTGTGGGACAGGCGTGTGTGGTATTTGGCTAGCAGCTGCACTCGACGCACGCAAGACGCCTTGTCAGATCGTTTTAACAGATCTCGAGGAAGCACTGCCCGTGATTCATGCCAATCTCGCGCGCGCATCTTCCTCATCCACCTCAACTCTGTACGCCCTTTCCTTGTCCTGGGCAAGCGAACCTGATTTAGCACAGCTCTTTCACAAGATTGAAGCATGGAGTGGGTCAAAGGCCATCGATCTCGTCTTGGCATGCGACCTCATCTATGAAGCCGAGTTGCTACCGTTGCTAGCACAAACCCTGCGCGACGTGGCACAGCGCTCGATGCGGCCGACGCGCATCATTATAGGTTACAAGCAACGTGGCTTGACACGAGATGAAAAAGAGACTCTCTGGCGCACGTTTGAAGAGACGTGTGGTTTTCATGTGGAGCAGGTGAAGGAGGCGGCTTGTGAGAGGATGATGACAAGTGTTGTCGAAGCGCAGTATGTCGGCGTAGAGCTCTGGCTCTTGACGCGGCGGTAGTGCGCGTTCCAGAGCGGGAATAGGATGAGCACATGTGATGGCCGACATGACGAACACAGCAGCACCGGCGTCTATGCCTTGGCCGTTGCGTCGTGCCTGTCTGCGCATCGCCCCGCCAAGAGCCGGCGCAGACTAGTGAAGTACTCTGAAGCACCGTTAGACAGGTTCATACCTTGGTCGTACCAAACCCACCAAAGCCCATGAGCCGTGACATGTCTGATGCATCTGCACCGTCTTCCTCCTTAATGGCCTGCTTCTTGGCACGCTTCGCCTCCCGGGCAGCGTCTTTTGTCGATTGTTCCTCTAGACGTCGTTTCTTGAGCTGTGACTCGATATCATACGCCTGCTGATCTAAGGACGCCGCTTTGCGTTCCTTGAGCCGTTCCAAATGCGCAAGACATTCTTCTAAGGTTGCCTTTTCCTGCTGCAGACTTTGACCTGTCCGTTGCAGATGCTGCTTACTGTTGATGTGATCGATCCATGCGTTATTGTCCTTGTACGTCTCATCACATGCTTCACAGTAGAAGCCGGCGCCTTTACCCTTGCGACCGACGGAAGCGCCCAGGGGGACGAGATAGGATTTACCAGTCAACTCTGACCAATCCTGCTTTTTGCGTGCCGCTGCTGTCCGTGATCCGCCTTCCTCCACTTTCTTACCATCCTTGCCATCCTTGTCGTCCGCTGCAGCAGACGGAGCTGATAAAGAAGGATGTTTTGGCTTGAGGCCTAGTTTCGCCTCATACCGCGCCTTGGCCTCTGCGCGTTCGCGCTCTTCACGCTCCTGGGCGAGGTCGGCATACAAGGCGCGATCCCATTTCTTGCGGAAGTCTGTATCGCCGCCTCGTGCTGCATTGTTGTAAGCGCTCATCTTTCAGAGTAGTGCATCTATCAAAGACAGGAGAGAGTGAGAGAGTTCGTTTGAGGCGCCACGAGGGATCGACGACGACATGAACCCACTCCTGGCACCAGGATGCCTCATCCTCGTCTGCATCGTGTGTATCTATGAATTCATGACTAGACTAACAACGAGGCACTCGTGCTCTACAGACTTGCACAGCGGCCACGGCAGGCGCTTGAACCAGAGCGGCACTGCACGACCCTCATCAACGGTCAACGCGTCCAACAACCCCTGCCGACACTCTCTGACGCGCCGACTGTCCATGTCAGTATCGTCATTCCAGCTTTTAATGAAGCGAAACGCCTGCCAGCCATGCTCGACGAAGCAAGTGCGTATTTGGAAGCTCAAGACGCGTCGTATGAGTTACTAGTTGTGGATGACGGGAGTCGCGATGCAACAGCCGAGACGGCCCTCCTCTGGGCAGAGCAGCATCCCTTGAACCATGGCACACTCAAGGTCTGTCAGCTTGTGTTGAATCGCGGCAAAGGCGGTGCCGTGGCGCATGGCATGCGGCATATCGCCGGTCACTATGGCATCTTTGCCGATGCTGATGGCGCCTCTCAATTCAGTGATCTCGCGCTCCTCTTCAAAGCGATGCATGCGCAAGAACGTCATGGTCTTGGCATGGCGAGCGGTAGTCGTGCGCATATGGTCTCAACGGATGCCGTCGTGAAACGGTCACCGCTACGGAATTTGCTCATGCACGGTTTCCATACGTTTATCCGCGTCCTGGGGGTCCCACACATCAAGGATACGCAATGTGGCTTCAAGCTGTTTACCAGACGGACTTGCGCCTTGTTGTTTCCCAAAATGCATATCGAGCGGTATGCCTTTGACGTGGAGCTGTTTGTGCTCGCTGGGTCTTTGCAGGTGCCTGTGACTGAAGTCGCCATCACTTGGCATGAAGTCGATGGCAGCAAGATGCATCTCGTACAGGATTCAGTCAATATGGCTATTGATCTGGTACTCATGCGACTAGGCTATACACTCGGTCTCTGGCGCTAATTGCATGTTGCATGCTGCATGCTGCATCCTGCTAGGCATAGATGATCTCTTGAGAAAGGTCTAGACTTGAAGGACATAGAGCTGAATGCAATCAATACCGCTTGACGATATTCCGCTTGTACGCATGCCCTTCGCCTTCAAACACTTTGAGTCGCTCCATGCGCAAATCACGCAACCGGTTCTTGGGCAACATGGCACTCACCGCCCTTCTCAAAACCTCACCGCCTCCCTTTGTCTCCATCACCTCGCGCATCGTGGATGTCTTGAGGTGACCGGGTTTGGTTGAATGCCGATAGTATAAATGCTGGTCCATCTTTTTGCCTGTTGTATGAATGGCGGCACAATTCGTGGCCACGACATAGTCACCACAGTCGGTAGAGGGATGGTAGATGGGTTTGTGCTTGCCCATGAGCGTGATGGCGATGGAGGTTGCAAGTCGGCCGAGTGTCCTGTCGCGTACATCGACATGGTGCCTGGTCGTCAGCATCGGTCGAAGAAGTCAAGATGAAGCATTACCATAGCCTGGCATAGGCTAGCTTTGTGTTTCCTATCCGTACAGACATGGTTCTCTCTTGCGAGTCGAGAAGATGCTTGTTGTCTTCTTTTCTGTCGTCGCAAACACACAACTGGCTCATGGGCGCTATAGCTGACTACCAACCCAGCTAGCTGACTGACTGGCTGTCTGACTGGCTGACTTGAAGCTGAATGACTAGGCTAGCAGAGAACGCTTCATCATGCTTCATCAACGCTTTTCACTGAATGGCGAAAGAGGCACCGTCAAATGGCAGGGCACCCTGCAAGACTTGCCCTGGCTCGGTATCGAGTGGGATGATCCACGTCGCGGCAAGCACAGTGGTCTCTATCAGGGTACTCAGCTCTTTGACTGCAAGCAAGCAGGCGCCGGTTCATTCTTGAAGCGGGACAAGTTGAAGCAGGACGCATCGCAAACACTGTCCGAGGCACTCCAAAACAAGTACCAAGACACAGGAACCTTGCATGCTCAGAGCAGCATGCAAGGCGTCACGCGCCAAGCTGAGCAAGTCGGCTTTGAGCGGGCGCAAGAACGCTATGCAAATTTGCAATCGCTGCGTCTTGTGGCGCTCGAGGCATGCCGTATTGACAAGCTCGATGCGGTGGGCTTGCCTAGCTGCGAAGACTTGGACTTGTCGCGCAACTTGGTGGATAACCTGGACGAAGTGGCACGGCTGTGTCAACGATTGCCGCAGCTCAAGCGACTACGACTCGAGTAGGCCTTGCTGACTGTGTCTGATGACTTGTGCTAACGATAGGGGCAACCGCTTCCAAGAGCACGTCTCGATTGAGCTTCACATCGAAACGCTGCATCTTGGCAACACGTTATCGTCTTGGGATCTCATTCTCTCGCTCTGCAATCGATGGCATGTCCAGCATCTCTTTCTTGAGCACAATCAGCTGCAAGATCCGCCAGCCACGGTTGGCCAGGCGCCAACGGTCTCGTCGATTGAGCTCGCTGGGAATGCCATCACAGACGTTCTAAGCATCAGCCGCTGTTTCCCTAATCTGCAGTCTCTAAGCCTCAGCAGCAACCAAGTCTCGACTCTAGCGCCAGCAAGCATCGCGCACCCGCTTACGCGGCTGGCACTCGAACAGAATCCGCTAGAAATAGAGCAGCTGGCGCATCTGCCATTTACAAATCTGGCAGAACTCTCCATGACCCAACTCGCAGACCCAGACACCGATCTTGCGCGCCGTCTCGCCATCTTGCGCCTTCAACCTGCGCTTCAGATTCTCAATCGCACACGCGTCACGGAGCAAGAACGACAAGACGCTATCGTTGTTCAGGCACCACCGCGTGCCTTTCCAATCCTGGCAGATGACTTGATTCAGCTGACGTTGGTCTGGGAAGCAGGTGAACGTCCTGTTCAAGTGCTGCAGACGCAAACCATCTTGCAAATGCGTAATTTGGTGAAACGCATCGTGGGCAGGCGGCCGCGGTGTGCGTATGCGGATGAGATGTTGCTCAAGGAGTTGGACTTGGTTTCAGGTGCCCGGCTTTGCTTTCAAGCGGTTGATTGATCTCATTGAAGATGCATGACTGGCAAAGGCAGCGATGTGGATAGCCCGATTTGACTTGAGGGTTTCCATCCACTGAGCTATACATTTACGAGACCTGCCCAATGCTCGGCGGGACATGACTGCAGGTACTTCGGATATCAAAGTCAAAAGTCGAACCTTGGAGATTGATCAGGCTCGCGTTTGGCACAGCGAACTGGGACTTCAAGTATGAGCGCGTCCAACGAGACGCTTGGCAAAGGCCGTTTGTCTGGCTGCAGATGAAGCGATCGAGTCCGCACGCCTCATGAAGAGAGGCTTTCATAGAGACTTTGCTCCTGACACTGTAGATGCCAGTCAATGGCCCTCAGCCGCAGAGACAGCTTGTGATCCCATGCTGGACTAGCCGTCAACTACTTCTTCATATCCATTGCTGCAAGTCAGTGCATGTTCCCACAATAAGCATCCTATCCGCCTTACCAGAGGTGTACGTATTCTCCTCCAGCAGCCTATCAAGCTCGCGTCGTACATGATCCACCTGATTCTTCGTAACGAGAATGCGGTAGGCGTCGAGGTCTTCGAGCAAGATGGTATGTCCCGCTTGCTCGTCTAGCTTCAAGATGAGCTGCTTGACGGTCGGATCACTGCCATCCATTAGTGCTCCCCCTTCTGCTACGCTCTCGCTTACCATTCAATCAACACGCCTGCCTGGGCTCGTGGCATTTGCTGTCCGTGTCAAGTAGTCTTCCTGGTCATCGAGCTCACTTTGGTCGCTGTTTCATGCCAAGCGCTCAAACCCACCACCGACACAGACAAGTCCAAAGCAAAGACCTACAAAGACACGCTCATTCTGGCTCAATCTGCTCAAGCAAGAGGACACGAGCCTGCCGCATGGCCAACGTGAATGCGCTCGAGCTCCTCTGGAAGGTTCCCGACCAAACAGCATCGCCCACCACCACACCCATCGCCTCCGCCTTCCCCGCCACCACAAGCACGACAGCCGAAGACGCCAGTCGCACAAGAAGCATCCTAGGTCTTGCATCCAGCGTCAATGGCACACGCTCTGCTCAACCCACCCGCGTCCGTTCAGCCGCCGTGCGCATGCCCTCGCTGCTTTTCGTCAATATCAGTAGCACACCACAAGGCAATACAACCGCTACAACCACCGTCATCCAGCCAGACGACGTGCAAACGCTTGACAACGATGGTGACGGGGATGGCGATCCACCGCACGCATCGAGTGCCGTCTTGAGGTATGTGGCGCTCATTGCCGTCGCTGTGGCCGCTTTACTCCTCTTTCTCTTCTTTATCCAACGGCGGCGGCGGAAAGCGAGCAAGATGGCACGCGAAAGGCGGTCTGTGACGGCATTGCGGCGTGATGTGGATCTCGGTCGCTGGCGTGTGCCCTTGATGCGACACAATGCATCTGCAGCGGCGGCGGCGCAAACACAGGTGGCACAAGAGGCTTTGCCACAGTATGAAGGCATGGCGCCGGCGTATCCATCCTCTGTTCAACGACGCGATTCGAATCAGTCTGGACACGCGACGCAGTCAGCTGACGAGAATGCAAGGACGCGGACGAATGCGAGTTTCGTGTCGCGGCCGAGTTCACGTCTCAGTCAGACGACCCGCGTCAGCGATCTTGAAAATGATGGAGCAGGGTCACAAGCGCCGTCTATGGAAGCAGTCGCCTTGTCAGGTGTCTATCACTTGGAGAGCGACTCGGCGTCTTCGGTGCCGACGCCCTCACAGACTTGATTATCTTCATTGCTCTACCTGTTCAGCGACTGGCGACGGCTTATTATCCTTATCTCTTCATTCATTTGTATATACAAATACAGAATCCAGCTGCCTCTATTTAAGCATGCTTTCTAAAGTTCCTATGCTGTTATACAAGTGTACTCTCACAGAAGTTTTCACCTGATTTTGACAACTTTAAAGAGCATTCATTGTTTTACCAAGGATGAGTCAGCCATTCAAGCATGGTCACGTTTAAACTTGAGAAATCAGTAAAGTCACGCTTGCAGTTGTTGTGTTCGGTTATGCCGACAGCCGGGTGCGAGGTGCGATAGCATCAGGGATTGTGAGACTCCTGATCGCCTGGACTATTTACTAGCTGCTAGTGGTGCCCTCTCGTTTGTTACGGGAGTTGCACCTGAGGCGTGTGTCAAATAATGAGATGCTGTAGTTTCATTGGTTGTAAGGATACAGTCATAAGTGAAACCGTCTAAGTTGAA
>QXDR01000014.1:0-30465 GCA_003717165.1 Protomyces inundatus | reverse complement strand
CCCACATCGGAAGCGATCGGATTCTTTGTAGAACTCTGGCCTTGACCTCGTCCCACCAGTCCCCATAATCCACTCCAATGCCAATGCGTATACCGAGGTACCTGAAAGGTTCTTGTAATACGCGGTAGACGATTCTATGCTTTTCCATCTGAAACTCACATCAGGCATCATCCCATGTCACGCCGACCAGGACTCAACACCCTTGCTCCATCTCCGCTCTCGCAGCGATCTCAGTTCCCTGTTCATCTGGATCCTTGTCAGCTAAGCAATGTCTTCACGTCGTGTCAAGAAAGAACACAGGCATGCGCCCACGCAACGCGCTGAAGATGAGCAAGACATTTCGACGGAAGAGATCCTCGCTATCCTCAAGCAAGAAGCGCAGGGGCCGTTGCAGCGCGGCACATCAGGAGGATCTATGCATCAGCAATCTGGAGAAACCAAGAAATCATCCAAGAGTCTCAAGACCAAAGCGAGCGCAGCGCAGGGGATGAGCGCAGGCGATCTCAAGAAGACAGGGGCAGCGAGTACGCGACTTGATGATCTGTCCGGCAAAAGCGACTCGGCTCACGACGACGACGAAGAGGATGAGAGTCTGGATTCCGGGACGCCAGCATCGAACACCGACAAACCCCTCAGCAAAAACGCACGCAAGCGACGGAATCACAAAGCCAATCAGCGCGCACGTCAACAAGCCGCCCAGACGGCACGCTTGACGGAAGAAACCTTTCATCTCGCTTTATTGCAAGAAATCGACAATTGGCTCAAACAGGATCAAGAGGCATGTTTGGCGGTGCAGGCTTGGTTGATGACGCAAGGCGGGTTGCGTAAAGGGACGAAAGAGGAAGGATTGCAGGTGGTGTTGGGATGGCAGAGGCGCGTGCAGGAGCGACGGATCAAAGTGTCCAAATGGCTTGCGGCGGCGGGGGCATCTAAGCAGAAATCAGCTTAGCAGTCGGGGTTGCAGCCGCTTTTCTCCCTTTTCGTTGTGTTTGGGCCAACGGCATTCTTTAGAAGATGGCATTCTATAGACTACGGCATGTCTTGTTGAAAGCAGTGTCCATTTGCAAATTGCTCATGACCGAGCACTTAAAGGCCACCCGAGATGAAGAACCACTTGTCAATGCTGGCGTCAATCGGAGCCGGAGCCTGTTCGCCACCCTGAGCGACATTGGGAGCCTGTCCCTTGAAGGGCGAGTGCTCCACAGACGTGTTGAGCGTGCTGACATCGCCAGCGGGCGTCTTGCCTGTAATCAACTTTTCCCAAGCTTCGGCACACTCCGAGATGACTTCCTCTGCGTACTTTTTGTTCTTGCACTCGCCAGAGAAGGCAAACTGGTTCTCGGGCTTGCCATCGGGGATCTTGTAGATGCGGAACCATTCGTTCGAGGCGCGGATGAGGCCAGGCAGGTGCTTCTCAACATCTTCAATGTCGTTGAGCTTGGAAGCCAAAGGGTCGTTGATGTCAATGACAAGCACCTTCCAGTCGGTCTCGCCTTCATCCAAGAGGGCCATGACACCGAGTGGCTTGACTTGCTTGATTTGACCAACGTAGCCAACCGCCTCGCCAATCTCGCAGACATCAAGAGGGTCATTGTCACCTTTGGCCTTTGTCTCAGAGTGGATGGCATTCGGGTCCTCCCACGTCTGAGGCAAAGCACCGTAGTTCCAGATGTAACCATGGTGCGGGAAACAGTTGCGCACGAATCGCAACTTGCCCTTCTTGGTGTCTTGCTTGATGGGGTTGAGGGCATCTTCCTTGGAAATCTCCATCTTGGCGTTGGTCCAACGGGGCACCTCGACAATCATGTTGAGGATGGTCTTTTCGGCATCAGCGTAAAGAGGGACGTCGTGGAATGCCGAGACGGGCTTGCCATCGGCCTCTGGATCATTAGCTCGACTAGATTGAATGGTGATGGAGGAACATACCGATGAAGACTCGGTAGTCGAGGGTATTGGGTGCCCCGACTTGCCTGCGGGTGTAGGTGGGCATCGTTCTGAGATGTCTTGAGACTTGCTTGAGTCGGTCCGCCAGTTCTCTTGATCTGGCTTCTTCAGAAGAGAAGAGGATGGGTTGGTCTAGGAGAGACGAGCTGCTCAATTGCAAGCATGGAAGCAGTTGAAAGGAAGCGAGTCAGGCAACAACACGTGATCATTGTGGCATCCTTGGGAACGAATGGCACCAGACCCATGGCCATCACGATCAACACCTAGTCAACCAAGCTTAAACTTGGACAGAGACAGAAGAGCATGGACTAGGCTAGACGAACAAGCTCATGGAGACGCTCAGACACTACTTTGGCAAACCAACGCCGCAAGAGCAAGTGCGCAAATGGCAATCCTCCATCCGACACGAAACACGCCTCATGGACCGACAAATCCAATCCATCGCAAGCTCAGAAGCCAAGACCAAGACGCAAATCAAGGCGCTTGCCAAACGCAACGACGTCAAGCATTGTCGCATGCTGGCGCGTGAAGTAGTCAGGGCGAAGAAAGTACGGCTACGGATGGAGGCGAGTAAAGCGACGTTGGCATCCTTGAGTATGCAGCTCTCTGAACAGCTTGCGAATGCCAAGATTACAGGTGTCTTGCAAAAGTCAACCGTCATGATGAAGGATGTGAATGGCTTGGTGCGTCTGCCAGAGTTACAAGCAACCATGTCCAAACTCCAAATGGAGATGCAAAAAGCAGGCATCATGGATGAAATGATGGACGACGTCATGGATTTTGCAGGCGAAGAGGAGGATGAAGACGAGGCAGAAGAAGAAGTCAATCGTGTACTCGGCGAATTAACGGGTGAATCGTTTGCCAAGGTGGCTGCCGTGCCTACCAATACACTGTCCACACCCCAAACACAAGAAGAGGAAGAGGAAGACGACGCGCTCGAAGTCATGCGCAATCGCTTACAAGCGCTCAAAGAATAAAGAGGAAGAGGAAGACGACGCGCTCGAAGTTATGCGCAATCGCTTACAAGCGCTCAAAGAATAAAGACTGCGTCCATCTATCTGTACAGTGGCATGTCAGTCACGCCCTCCGCGCCTTGCGCACCTTGCGCGACGGATAAAAGTCGTTATAATTGAGCCGTACCGCCAAGAAGCTCAAATCACCCGGTTGTTCATCGAGCGCATCGAGCAAGTACACGGTGCACTCTCGAAACTCTTGCGCCAAACGTGTCATGCGTTCGCGAATCGCCACGAGATTCTCATCCGGCATCTCGGCGCCGCTTTCGTCGCGCGTCTCGTCATAGTGTCGCATGGCACCGCCAGTGGTGTATTGCGACAGGGTATAGCTAAAGAGGCGGTCCATTTGTTCTTTGTAGAGCAACATTGTTTTGAGAATGTCGTGCAGTAAAGCGAGACAATCGCGTTCAGCCTCTTTTGCCTTTGTGGAACCCAAGAGTGCCTTTTCCATAATGGAGGCGACATAGGCGTTGTGCGCATCCATAATGGCATCGAGGTCTGCTGCCGGATCCGCCAACTTTTCCTGCAACACGAGCCAAGAGCTCTCAATCACCTCAAAGAGGATATAGTATTGCAGTTGGCACACGAATTGAATCATCTCGGCCGAGACGCAGCGCACTTGCTTCCAATCGGCAGAAACACCCGGTACCATGTTGAGCATGCCACGTTCAGCCGTCATGTTGCGACGCCAGCCGCTGCTGAGGGTATATTCAACGCGACTAAGTCGCCAGAGGAAATTGAAAATCTTGAGATATTGTCGTGCCGCCGTGTCTGTTAAAATCACATCAAGGGGTCGTTCAAGACGATACTCGAGCGTAAAAGCCTCCCAACCGACTGTACCTCTTGCATTGTCCAGCATACGGGCATCTAAGCAGCCAAGTACATGTGGCGGCTCAAATTGCGCATTGGAGCTTTGAATAGCGTCGGACAAGGAACTCGTCAGGTTGTGTCGATGGAGTGTGCTGGCGGGATGATCAAGCGAGTCGCCGAGTCGTTCCATGAGCACGCCAACAAAGTCGCCGGCGTTGAGTAGGATATACCGCTTCATGGCGAGCAGATGGTCCATCAGCTTGAACTTGTCCATGACGAGATGCTTCAAATGCTGTGAGGTGCTCAAGTAGGCCAAGTCTATCGACCTTTCGAGTAAAAACGTATCGCCATAGCTTAGGACTTGAAACGCCGACTTGCTGTGCTCCATGACAAACGCGGCATCTTGACAATTGTAGCGTGTAAAGTTGAGCGTGCGGCCAATCAAAAAGATCTTTTGGCCGAGCGCCGGTGTAATCCAAGCGGGTCGCATGCCGTCGACGAGTGCAAACTTGTCGCGCCAGGCATCTTGCGTTGAGGGTGCCCGCTTGGAAGTCGTGACGACCTGAATCGTCTGGACGAGAAATTCACCATGCGGATCATCCAGCTCACCGGCATAAATCCATTTCGCAAGCATCTCATAGAAGGGCTTGCTAATCGCGTGCAAGACGCCCTCTGCAAACGCCGCCACGGCTGGATCACCATGTTTACTCAACGTATAGATTGCATTGAGCAAAGCGCCACCTTCCAAGACGCCGAGTGTCTGCAAAAGTCGCGCCATAAGTCTCAGCATGCGCGCTTCAGGACGTAGCCATAGAACGATCCGTTTCAACGTTACACGTGTGTCGGGTGCCGCAGCCGCCGTCGCTTGTCGCAGCGCCGTCTCAATCGCCGTGACCTTTTCGTGATATTGTGTAAGATGTGTTTGCAAGGTTGCTTTGAGAGATTGACGGATGAGACCTGTCTCGCGCGTTGCGGCACGAGCGTGCGCCGAGACGGTTCGATAGAGCAAGCCTGATTCACAGAGCGTGGTCAACAGTGTCAACAACGGCGCCGACAATCGACATTGAACCTCGGCTGTACAGTCAAACCCTTCTTCTGCATTGCCATGCGGCTCGCTTGCCGTGAATTGGACTTGTCGCGTCGAAATGCCTTGTAATGTGTATGCGATCTTGGGCAGCAGGTCGCGTTCTTGTTGCGTTTCGGGTGGAGAGATCATCGTCTTGGCTGCCGGTGGATGTGTATGATCTAGAGCCTTGCGCTTGATGGCAGACATGGAGCCCCTCTGGATGGGCCTTTTTGTTTTGGAAACAAGTCGCGCGTGTTGTTGGTTGAATGTGGTGGTCGTGTCGAGCAAAAGGACAAGAACAACCAGACCTAGTGAACAACGATCTACAAAAGAAGATAGGAACAGGAGAAGAGAGCATGGTCGGGATCGAATCGGCCCTAGGAGGTCTCTCCCTGACTGGCAAGACCAAGATTGAGAACAAAGTCTATGCCTTGTTGGAGCAAGATGCATTCACAGAGGCACTCCAAGCATCCGCTGCAGAGGCTCAGGCGAGCACGTCTCCGCTCTTGACCGTCTACGCCGCCTATGCGCACTACCGACTCGGCCAAGACAAGCAGTGTGTTCAGAAATTGTCCGGCTTGGCCACTGAGAAAAGCGCACTGCGGCGTGTAGCACATCATTTGCGTGCACAAGCCCTGTATCGACTGGAAGCAACCCGACAGGCGCTAGACGAGTATGCTCAATTGGCAGCTTTGCAGGGTGAGCAGGCCGTCAATGAGTCGGATGATGTCGCCATCAACAAGCTTGCCTGTCAAGCACAAAAGGCGACCTCATCCTCAACCTCCACCAGCCTGGAGGCGCCTTCCGATGCAGCCGGCCATGAGCTTCACTTCAATTACAGCTTGTATGCTGCTGGCAACGGGCAGACGGATGTCGCCTTGCGTCATCTTGAATTGGCACAAATCGCACTCAAAGAACTCAAGTTGGACGCTGCCGATGAAGCCTACGAACTCGGCCCTATCCTGCTACAAAAAGCGCATCTCACCGGCGACGTTAATCTCAATGATCAAGTGAAGCAGCTCAAAACGGATACCGCAACACAGTATATCGCGTCCCTCAACTATGCCGATCATAATGGCAATCCTTACGCGCTGCACAAGACTTTTGCCCAACAGCTCAAGCCGGCCGCACGTCTCTTTTCAAAGCAACAACGTCTGGTCGCCTTCAACAAGATTGTCGCCGCAGATGCAGCCGGTGTTCGTATCAACAAAGCTGTTGAAAATTATTGCAAAAAGTATGCATCGCACAGCACGGATAAGCGATGCGCCGTCTTGCGACAGCTTGTAGTCAAAAAGATGACGTTGGCAGGTCTAGAGGCGCGCACGCGAGATGACGAGGTCTCACTGGAAGACCGTGCCGCTGCCGCCGTTGTGGCCATTTCGCGTCTCGTTGGCAAGCAAAAAGGTTTCGCACGCTCACTTGCGTTGCTCGAGTCGCTGCCGCTTGCTCAATTGCCAGGGCTCCTGGCGTTGCAGTGTAGTCTGCTCGATACCGTCAAGGGTAAGCAAGACGAGCAGGCTGTCGAGCAGATCGAAAAGGCGCTGGCAGACGCTTCCAGTGACGCTGTCAAGCAGCAGTTGCAAGTCGGTCTGATTCTCCGTCGCTTGCGTCTTGATCGTGAAGCTCAATCAGACTCGATCCGTGAACTGGCGACGGCTTTGCTCAAGACGGACCCAAAGAATGCTGTTGCTTTGGCTGCCCTCTCGATTGTTGACCCCTCGACATCGCAAAAAGTACCCCTGCCAGACCTCTCGAGCGTCAACGTGGACGTACTCGAGCGCAACCTGCCCATCAAGCGTAACCGTGATGTTGACCTAGAAGACAAGACTGCACATCCGCGCAAGACCAAAAAGGTCAAGACGGAGGCGCAGCTCCAGGCTGAAAAGTCGCTCGACCCTGAACGTTGGCTACCGAAACGCGATCGCAGCAATTACAAGCCCACGAAGCAAGAAAAGGCTCGTGCAAAGGGTGCGCACCAGGGTGGTGTTGTGGATGAACGGCTGGGTGAGGCGCGTGTGCCTGTCTTGGGTGAGGCGCCGGCTGGGAAGAAGAATAAGAAAAAGGGCAAGAGCAAGAAGTGAGTGCTTCATGAACACTGCCAAAAGCACAAAATCCGCCATAGCTATGCATTTACAAATTGAAGGAGTGTGTATGCCCACGAGGCGTTCTAAAGAATGTCACACATGCGTTTCCGTAACCGTCGCATGGAGCGATCTGAGAGAGCCAATTTGATCGCTAGCTCAAACACCTCAGCAACGCCCTGATTGTCCTTGCTTGAGCATTCCATGTACTGTGCGCCCATACGCTCCGCAACAGCACTCGCCTGTTGAAACGTCACTGGCGACAAGCCTTGCGCCCGCAACAACTCTTGTGCATTCCGATTCTGCCGCAGATCCGACTTGAGGCCCACCAGCACGAGCGGCGTCCGTGGACAGAAATGCCGTACCTCTGGAAACCATTTATCAACGATATTCTCCAGACTGGGTGGACAGTCGATGGCAAAACAGACAAGGATGACGTTGGATTCCGGATAGCTGAGCGGACGGAGGCGGTCGTATTCTTCTTGACCCGCTGTGTCCCACAGTGACAGACTCACGTGCCGATTGCTGACGTCGAGTTCTTGTACATAGGTTTCAAAAACGGTAGGGACATAGGTTGTTGGGAAGGTGCGGGTCGTGTAGACAGTTAGAAGGGATGTCTTGCCGCAGCCGCCGTCTCCGACTGTGATGAGTTTACGCTCGAGTGCTTTGCGCGACATGCCAATAGGTATATGGTAAGATGTTGATGCTCTGGTGGTCAGTGTTTGTGCTCGTGATCGCGTCCACAGCACGATTCGCGTTTTCAGATGCAAACTCATCTGTTGAGCATTCTCGCTCACAAGCGCAGAGATGCGGAGAGTCCCACAGTACTGTGGCGCATGCACTGCTGTCGCCTAGTCTACGTAACGTATTCCATCCCTTTCCCATAGCTTACCTGTCGCCTGGGCTGGTCCAGGTGCCTTCGTATAGACTATGCCTGAAATTAAGAAAAAAAGCCTCCTGGGTCCCTGTGTCCCTAGTACACGTGATGAGGAGCACGTGCCAGCGAGTGAAGACTTTTATATATAGGAGCTCAGGAGGATAGACAGATCGGTATCCAAAATACTATATCATTCAGTTTAGATGAACACCCCCGTTACTCCCTATTGGCAGCCGGATCACTGCCATACAACTGAGACTATACGTTTCCGCCAAAAGAGCGAAGAAAACATCCCAAGATGAGTGAGAATATCACATGTAACGCCTTCTCTGTGCCCGGGGCAGGAGATCACGATGACACCATGACGTCCATCCTGACGCACATCATCCCTGACCCAGTAAGTCGCAACAATTGGGTGAAATTTCAACAAAGCATCACCCGTCGCTTTAAGCCAGTGGGCGCTAAGGCCTAGGCTGGCCATGTTCAGGGCATTGTAGCGCCTCTGAAAGGTGAATTCCAGCTCGAAGCCTTTTTCCGTGAATGTGTCCCGGATTACAGACATGCACGAGCTGATGTCTTTGCTGTCAGCAGCCTCAGACACGTCCGGGCATCGGATCACGATGCACTCATGCCACAGTTTCATAAGCTTTATAGTGGACAGCTCATTGGTTCTCAACCACTGCAAGTCGGCGGGCTCGGGGGCCTTTTCCAGCCAGTGGTTGGCACCCATTCGCTTAAAGCGACGGGTGATGCTTTGTTGAAATTTCACCCAATTGTTGCGACTTACTGGGTCAGGGATGATGTGCGTCAGGATGGACGTCATGGTGTCATCGTGATCTCCTGCCCTGGGCACAGAGAAGGCATTACGTGTGATATTCTCACTCATCTTGGGATGTTTTCTTCGCTCTTTTGGCGGAACTAGGTTTCTTCGCTCTTTTGGCGGAAACGTATAGTCTCAGTTGTATGGCAGTGATCCGGCTGCCAATAGGGAGTAACGGGGGTGTTCATCTAAACTGAATGATATAGTATTTTGGATACCGATCTGTCTATCCTCCTGAGCTCCTATATATAAAAGTCTTCACTCGCTGGCATGTGCTCCTCATCACTCGCACTAGGGACACAGGGATTTAGGAGGCTCAACATCATCTTATTGCTAGATTACCTAGGTCCAGCAGTCTACAGAGTCGCCGTCTCGAGCAGAATAAGAAGGTAGCGCCAGCACTTGACTGTGAATGCCTCGGCCTCCTCTGCATCGCCCATGGCAGAAACCATCTCTTGTTCCAAATCACCCGGTGAACCTTCACTCGCGACATGCTCTGCGACAAACTCAATCAGTTCCTCCGCCTCAACGCCAATCGCCTCGACACACTTCTTGGCCACAAAGACGCGCAGCTTGTCTTGCAAGCCGTCAGTGGAAAGGTTCTGCCAAGGCACAGGGTACGCCCAAAGTGCATCCTTGTCAACCGGGATACCCTCCACGATCCGCTTGACTTTTGCCGCCCGTGCTTCTTCTTCTTCGAATCGCAGCGGAACGAGCCTGCGCTTGCGTGCTTCCGCTTCCTCTTCTTCAGCCTCTTCATCTTCCGTCGTGCGCAGACGGGCGCTTGCGGCAGGCATTTTCTTCTCGGCCTGTTTTGTGGCAAGCGTCAACCTGACCGGTGCCACCTCTTGTTTCTCGGCAACCTTTGCAGCAGCAGCGCCAGGATCTTGTTGGCCGACAGCTGCTGATAGTGCAGCCTGTTGCGCCTGCTCTTCGCGTCGTTCCGCCTCTGCATCCTCTTGATCCGCTTGCATCTCGCGCGCTCGATAAGCGCGTCGCGCACGTCGCCAGCCACCAAAATCATCAAAGTACGCATCCACGCCGCGACTCGCCTCCCGCACATCCTCATACGCCGCATACTTCCTCGCCGCATGCGCACGATCTTCTTGGGCGCGTTGCAAGTCTCCCTCAGCACGTGCCGCGAGACGCGCTTGATGCGCAATTCGGATCTTTTCGCGTTGCAAGAGACGGCGTTCGGCTTCTGCAATGCGCGGCGCTAATGTCTGGGCTGCCTCGCGTGTACGCGACGCTCTGATGGCTTCGTCTGTCATGAGTCGTTCAGCAGGCGTATGGCGATCGCGTCTCGGTCTCAGTGTTTCGAGGGCCTCTTCTTTCGTTGCTGCCGCATGTCGCGCAGACGCCTCTGCGCCTGCTGGTGCAGCTGTCTTGGCGGCGCGTTCGAATGCCGCACGGCGCACTTCAACATCAGCGACCTGACGTTGTCGATCTGCATCGCGTTTTGCAGATCGTGTACGGAACCCTGTAATCTCATCGGCAATGTAACGGCGTTGCTCTTCGGGGATATCACCGAGCTCGTCATCGGCTGAGAGCATGATGGTGACGGCGCCAGGGTCGGGTCCGGTAGCAACTGCGGTAGTCGAGGGCGTCTCCGGGATAGACTTGACGGATACCTTGTCCTTGAGGTGCTTGTCGGGACGTTTGAATTTGGGACTTGCCAGGTCGCGCAGGACTTGAGCGACAGCTGCTTTGCCCTGCTTGAGACTCGCTGCATCTTTTGCTTCCTATCTAGTTAGCATGGCATCGCGCGGAACCAAAGTAGCGTACCACATCCTTGATGGTCCGTGCCGCCAAAAAGTCTTCAATGTAGAGTGCACCACCTTCATCCACCGTCGCCTAGTCGTCAGCGTCTTGTTCTACTTGCCAGTCGAAGGCTGAATACCTTGAGCTGTAATGTGCGGCCCTCATAGGAAGGAGGCAACTTGATGGCAAGATCTTGGAGGATCAGGTAAGCGCGCTTCACATGCTCTGGATCGTCGTACTCTGCAAACCCAAAAGCGCGCGGTCGGTCAAGGGCATCGGTTGCCCGTTT
This sequence comes from Protomyces inundatus, assembly GCA_003717165.1. NCBI lineage: Eukaryota > Fungi > Ascomycota > Taphrinomycetes > Taphrinales > Protomycetaceae > Protomyces > Protomyces inundatus. The sequence continues at coordinate 19,804 of QXDR01000014.1, read as the reverse complement.
CCAGCCTCGAAGCTTGCCGGCAGCCTAGCTTGTCAGCCTACCCGCATGAGATTTGAATCAATGTCAGACGTACTTTGAGAATCCGCTCCATCCAATAATCATCGAGAATCTCGGCAGGACATCCGCCGACCCAGATCGAATGCATCTTTTGTTGACGCGACGGCGGCGCATGGAGTGTCTGACTGGGCACAAAGTCGACTTGTTGCTGACGAAGCCGTTCACGCGGCATAGGACCTGATGTACCGAAATGAATCACGGGCGCAGACAGGTCGAAATCGGCGGGGAGCGCCGTCGATGTGTGCGCTGGAGTCTCATGATGTAACTTGGGGGCTGTTGGGCGGGGATAGGTTGGTGCTCGGTGATAGGATGGCGCATGACCATAGCTCATTGCCAGCTGTGATTGAGCTCTGTGAGCTAGAGAATGACTATGTCAGAGCTGATGTGTCACCTGCAAGTAGACCCGAGCTTGTGCGCGTTGTGGTTGAGGTCGCGATCGCAAAAAGTGACGAGAAGGCGATCGCATGGCAAACATGAGCAGAATCACAGCAAAGCAGATGGACGATAGATGGAGAGATGAGGGGAACACGTCTTGGCTATGAATGCTTGCTCGTCTGCATACAACGCTAGGGAGACCAAGCAAATGGCTCCATGTGCAGCACAACGAAGACAGCACGGGCAACAACCTATAGACGACGACCACGGCGACCACCCTTTTGACGGGTGCAATCGGTCGGGATGGGTGTCACGTCCTCGATACGTCCGATACGGATACCATGACGCGCCAAAGCACGGAGAGCAGACTGCGCACCGGGGCCAGGGGTCTTGGTCTTGGTACCGCCGGTGGCACGGATCTTGATGTGAAGGGCGGTGATGCCAACCTCCTTGCAACGGACAACGACGTCCTGAGCGGCCAACATGGCGGCGTAAGGGGATGATTCGTCACGGTCAGCCTTGACCTTCATGCCACCTAAAAAAAGTATATTAGCGCCTTGCTCTTCAATTGCAAAAAGACCATAGAAAATCATAAGCCTATTACGTTGAAGACATACCAGTGACACGAACAATGGTTTCGCGGCCAGAAAGATCGGTGACGTGGACGAACGTATCGTTGAAAGACGCAAAGATGTGCGCAACGCCAAACACGAGCTCGCCCTCACGGATCTGAGGACCGAGTGTGATGGACTCCTTGGGAGCAGCAGGGGCTTTAGTCTTGGGAGCCATTGATTTGGTTGAGAAAGACTAGGGGGCCGAGCTAGAAGGGAGTTTTTCTTGGTGCGGGTCTAGTGAGGCCTGTCGCTGAAGAGATGTCTGCTGGTTGTTGCGCGCCAAAATTTATTCTGCGTGACTGCTCATTCGACAACACATGCATGAAACTACATGTACACTTGTACAAGTAGATCAACTACAAGTGGCAGTCTAGTAGCTATAGACGCTTGAGAGGCAGAAAGCGGCCGAAGCTCTTCTGGTCATGATTGTCTACCATAAATATAGTCCTTTCAGGCTATAGACTCATGCACCAGCTTCGGTACCAAAAGTGACTGAAAGGGCTCTGTCGCAGTCGATCTGAGTGAACGGCTTGGTGTGAAGCACGCCTTGTTCTTGATCCAGTGCACGTAGGTGGCAGCAGCTCATTTCTCGGTACTTGTTGCAGCATTCGCTTCAAGCGACTTGACCTTGAATGCTCTTATAATCGAAACACCACTCTGGGCAGCAGTCAAAAGAGCAGACGGTTTTGAAATGGTCACTCGAACCCTGAAGTTGTCATCGGCCCTAAGCGTCTGTTAGCATTCGTGGAGCAGATCAACAGAGGCCTTACAGTGAGCCTTCTGGGGCTGTCAACTTGGCAAAGTGTTGAATACACATCTCTGCCAAGGCCTCGACTGTTTGAAAGCTGCTTGCATCCACCTGGAGAAGCATCTCTTCAAGCGCAACCCGCACTTGCTTCTCAAACGAGGCTGCTCTATGAGGATCTAAGAACCACTTGAGCTCCAAGAAAGTCACATTGAGGAGCACCTCTTGCTTGTGAAGGCGTTCATGCGCATAGATGCCAATGATGCACGGTGCCCGGATGCCCCCGATGGTATAAGTTGAGACAAAGGAGTTGCGGTCCTTGGCAAAGTGAAAGCCAGTCTCAGACTCGGCACGCAATAGACCCCCTTCCTTGACAGTCTTGAGCAGCCTAACGTGGACATCGGGAAACTCTTCAAACAGCTGCTCAATGAGCGAGCAGTGCATTGACTGAAGCGAGTCGAATGAAGTGCCATCGACAAACTTTGTGATGGATCGACTCAGCTGCCCGTACGAGAGTGCATAAGAATCCGAGTCAGGTGGCTGTCTTGGTACCTGTACCTTGGCATTCATCGTCAGCGGGAAGATCTGATCCTTCAAAGAGAAGGCAGAGAGCCCGATAGCCGCTTTGAGTCTCAGATTCTCGAGGAATAGGTAGTCACAGTCATCAAAGACTTGAAGAAGCTCTTCATCCATGCTTGATCTGGCTAGACGCGTTCTCTTTGCAGCATCCTAGCCAGGCTCAACTACTGCCAGACCTAGCTATCGCTATAGGATCCGGAGTTCCATTGCAAGTGATTGCTCGAGAGACACGCGCGCAAGAACCGAATTGCATTCCCGAGTTGGATGCTGGTCGCTCACAACAAACAACAACGAGCGATTCGGAGGGAAGCATCAACAAGCAGAGACCACGACTAGTACTAGCTGCTCGCTTCTAGCTTCTTGTTCATAGCTACGCTACAGACTGCAAGACACGCCTAGCGAAAGCAAACTAGAATAGCAACAACAGCGCAATCGAGACCTGTACAAGCACAAAGCCATCGCGTGTACAAAGGCCCGCCCAATAGCTTCAATCCATCTACAGGCGCGCTCTTCCTGCTCCTAGCTCTCACATCGCAATGGCAAAATCAGCCGCTGCATCGCGCCAAACAAAGCGCAGCACAAAAGGCGATGTCGGCAAACGGACCCTCGTGCCGCCTTCCAAGAAGAGAAAACAGGTACAGCCTCCCTTGCTCTTTCTTTAATGATTCTGTCGCTAACAGATACAGCCGACGATACCGACCGAATCCGACTTGGAGCAAGAAGATGCCGGCTTTGTCTTCACGCGACCCAACAAGGTTGCCAAAACAAGAGAGCAAGCGCAACCGACACGTTCTTCACCGCGCAATCATGCCAAAGCAGGCGCTTCATCGGCCACCGCAACCGCAACAACGCCAGGGAAAGCCGCCACTGCATCAGCCCAGCAGGCCGGCGCGTCAAGCAAAAAATCAACCATCCGGAAACCGACGCGGCCGCATCTTCAAGAGGATTTCGCAAATAGCAGTGGCTCAGACAGTTTTGTCGCGCTGCCTGTCAGTGATACGCCCATCATTCGTAAAAACAAAGCATTGCGGCAAGGTGCACCGCTCGATGCCAATGGCCGCCGTCGTTCATCTCTCTCACTTCGCGGTAAACGCGCGAGTTCAATGGGTGGCGCGGGTAGTGTGCCGCACCCGGATGTACCCGTCTCGGATTTCTACAAGCATATCGGCGCTGAATTGCCAGACCCCGTACGCATGAAGCAGTTGCTAGGCTGGTGTGCGCGACGTGCGCTTGAAGAAAGTAAGAAACCGGCCACGGCGACGACGACACAGGGGCAATCTGACAGTGCGCTTCAGATTGACTTGATTGCCCGGACGATTGAGGAGGAAGTCTTGAAGGACTTGGCAGAAGGCCGCGTCTCGACCTCTTGGTATGGTCGACCGGACACAGACGACCTGGCCGCCGCCTCTGCCAACTCTACCACGACAAGGCGGACGTTGCCGCACCCAATCAATGTCAAGAACGCAGCTGAACGTGCAAACCTCCAGCAACGTCTTGACACTTTGCAGCGCGAAGAGGCCGTTTGGCGGCGATTGCTTGAAACTGGCTTGGAACCTAGGCCGGATACGGCGACGTCGGCTGCGGATGCGGATGTCGCCATGGCACAGCTCCAGGACACGGGCGAGCGGTTTGCAAGATTGCCGCAAGAGCCTGTTGAGGATCTCACCGCTGGCATTGATCTGGACTTGTTATCGGCTGCTGAGGCGGAGTATGTGCACGCCTTGGCGCGACGCGCTGCTACAAACAATCATGCTGGCCAAGCGACGACCGCGGCCGCCGCCACTGCTGCTGCTGTCATCGCAGACCGCCGTGAAGAATGGCTTCATCAAGCAGAGCAGCAACTTGAATTTACCGTCGATGCGCTGCATCAGCACCTTCACCTACGAGCCAAGTTTGTCAAGGACGCGGATGGTCAGGCTGCCGAGATGTTGGCAATTGCGGCAGAGGCGATAGCAAAGCAGGAAGGCAGGGAGCAGGCTGATTCTGGTGAGCGTGGGGTTGGCACGATGGATGTTCTTCGGGCCATCACGCGTACGCAATAGCCTGACAACGAAACAGGCGACGGCTTGGAGTGTTTCAAGGTGTGTTGCTCAAGTCTGACCTCTACATTGTTTTCTCAAGAGCGTTTTTCTCCTTCAGAATTCAGAATCAGCATCCATCGACAGATCTGTGTGTTTTGATATTCCGAGGAGCGTATCTTTACAAGTACAAGGCAGTCATCTTTTATGATTTGCCTCGTCTAGGTGCACTTCGTTCCCCTTTTTGTGTATATTTCTTCTTCAGTGCTAGCGATTCACCTTTGAGATGAGAGATTGACGTTGAGTAACTTGAGTGGTGGAACTCGTCGAGTCGGCGTCATCGGTGTGGAGTGCTACACTACAAACATCCACAACACCTACCAGATCCCACATTCAATCATCATCATGAGCAGCGCATTCAACAAGGCAGCCGAAGAGGTACAAGCATCTCCCGTTATAAGTGCTTATATTGACTTGTCTAGGTCAAGAGCCTTCCCACCAAGCCTAGCGACGACCAACTGCTCGAGGTAAATAGACTCAATTGATTGGCAAGACCGCGATGAAGCTAATGCTCGATAGCTCTACGCGCTCTTCAAGCAGGCTACAGTCGGCGACAATGATACCAGCAAGCCTGGCATGTTTGACCTGAAGGGCAAATACAAGTGGGAGGTAAGTCGTTCCTTTCTAGATTGTTTGAGCATCTTCATCATAATCTGAGACAGTCATTGAAGCGACAAGTGTGCTAACATCTGGCAGGCCTGGAACAAAAAGAAGGGCACGTCCAAGGAAGATGCCGAGAAGGAGTACATTGCGCTTGTCGAGAAGCTCAAGGGATCCGCTTAAGCAGACGCTGTAGGCTTCTAGACGTTCCAAGTATACTGCAGCACCTATCGTCTCTCTTCTTGATCTCTGTTGATTATTTCCGTGTTGAACTCCTCCTTGAGTGGGCTGCCATCTATGCATGCTTGACCATGACCACACCCGATGCTCAAGCCGCGAGCCATGTCTCGTCAGGCACACTCCAGCAGAAGCTAGCACACTCACTTGCAGTATCAAGTCAGACGCTCTCGAGCTATTTAGCTGGTGTCCTTTCATCCCTTCAAACCGAGCTCATCTTCTCCATCGAGACGGCTGAATCACTCCCAGAACCTGTTGCTGAACGCTGCTTCCGCTTGGTCGAGTCCAATCTACGCCCTCAGTATGAGCAAGCGCCTTCGTTCGGCTGGGATGAGCCTAGCAAACGTGCCGAGATGGCCGAGTCACCGACACGTTTCCTGTTGTTACACGACAAGGACAGTATCCTAGCAGCATTTCTCTCACTGCAAGTCACAGAAGAGGAAGAGGAGATTGTGCTCTATTGCTATGAAGTCCAAGTCGCTTCCGCTTGGCAAGGCCAACGTCTCGGTCACTTTCTCATGGACGCATTTCACCGGCTCGCCGAGCAGCTTGGCGTGACGCGGACGATGCTGACTTGCTTCACAAGCAATACACGCGCGCTCGCCTTCTATCACCGTTTAGGATATACACTCGATGCCGCCTCCCCACAGCCACGCAGGCTGAGACGCGGTACCACCATCCAACCAGACTACTGCATCCTGACGCGACCTGTGCAACAAGCGACCGAAACCTAATCGGCCACTTGCGTCACTTCGGCATGTTTGCCGCGATACGCTGGGTTTTGTCCCTCCCATTCATCCTTGAGCCATGCCCAAACGACATCGGTCAATAACAGTCCCTGTGCCAGGTTCCAGACGAGGGTGATGGCGTAGAAGAAGTTGGCGTTGCCTGAACCTTGATAGATCCAGAGGTAGTGGAAGGCCGGGCCAAAGATACAGCAGTAGACCAACGCGACGGCGATGACAAAGAGATTGCGCGTATGGGGGAAGACCTGCGGGAAGAGAGGCAGGAGCATGAGGTAGAGGGCCGAGTCGGCGATGGATGGGTAAGGCTTGAAGATGGCGATGATGCCGCAAAGCGTCACGGCAGCGAAAAGCGGATCACGTCTATAGTCAGCTTTTACCTGTCACTTGGCGAGAGCGACGTACCTGAGCTTGATGCAGAGTGGCGCCACATAGACGACCAGATGCAGCTGAAAAACGCCGAGAAAGAAGTTGCGGAAATCTTCAAACAGTTCGGTGAAGAAATACCACCAGAGACCAATGTTGGGTGTTAGATCTGTGAAGCGGAAATACATGTCGGTCGAAGCCTTGAGATAGCGCCATGAACCTGTGTAGAGGAAGCTTGCACCGTGCAAAAGCAAAAGACTGCTTGAGAAAGTCAGTAGGAAGCGCAACACTGTGGCCCGTCGCTTGTGCAAGTCGTAGGCCAGCAGGGCAACAGGCGGCAACAATAAGCCTGGGTAAAACGACAAGTGTGTGGCTCCCGCAAGCAAAAAGGCAGCTTGGCCCACCTGTCCACTGCAGATTTGCGTCAAGCTGGATAGGATGGCCAGGTTGCTGAAGAGAGCACCCGACTTGGAGACACAGACGAGCAACGAGAAGGGATTGAGTGCAGCACTACTGTCAGCACAGGAACGCTTGTTTATTCAACTCACATGATGGCAAAGGCGCGCTTGCTAAGCTTGAACTCCTTTGGCGTCTGTCTCTCAATGACATCGCTAGAGGCCAATTGCACGAGCACCCAAGCAGCGAGAATGTCGCTCGCACTGTAAAAGAGGTTCTCCCAAACGCGAGCATAGGGCAATTGGCGTAGCAATGCCAGCAGGGCCAGAAAGATGGGGGGCTGTGTGAAGACACCTCCATCGTATGGATCAATCCCTCTGCTTTGGAGGAATAAGCCTTCATTCACTAAGATGCGTTAGAGCGTATGCTTCGCAGCAGCAAGAGAGCGTTACATCGTTTGAATGAAGCGACAGGTGTTGAAATCTCGACCCGGTCGGCAAGCAGCACGGGCAAGCTAGTAAAGTGCAGCAAAGCAAAGCGCAGGATGAGAGCAAAGAGCAGTACATTCCGGACATCTTGTCCCACAGCTATCCGCGGAGGCTTTACAGCCGGCTGCATTGCTGGCAGTCTTGTATAGCTATCGAGATAAGTTGGTAGGTGTTGTGCTGGCGATATTGGTGATGTTTGCGTACGCGTTGCCAATACACACTCCCTACCACAACACGCACGCTGCCTTCTCTACATGTCTTTCAATTGAATCGTCTAATCCTTCTTTGAACCAAGCTCGCTATGGATCCTGCTCAAGCGCGTCAAATGACGGAACGCTTCCAACAGCTCATGATTGAAAAGCGCAACCGCATTCCACCGGAGCAAGCTGCCGCCACCGCCCATACCTACCCCTTCTACCAGGAGCTCCAGCACCTTGCTGCCCAGCCAGCTGTTTACAACACCCCTAGCTTGATTGATGAAGCACTCAAGGTGATTGACTTGGGCTTGCTCTATGAAGAGGCAGATCTCGTCGCACCTCGCGACCTTTCGCTCGGTCATCAAGACCATCTCATTCGCGCCCTCTTGCGCTGGTTCAAGGAAGATTTCTTCACCTGGGTCACGACTCCTCCCTGTGATATCTGCAGCGGTGAGACGGACGCCATCTCGGTTGTCCACCCAAGCGAACAAGAACGCATCGATGGCGCCGGTCGGACTGAACTCTATCGCTGCAAAATGGCCGGTGACGTCCACGCCAATACGCGCTTCCCACGCTATGACAAGCCAACGACGCTACTTCACTGGCGTAAAGGTCGATGCGGCGAGTTTGCTAATTGCTTCACCCTCTTTTGCGTGGCACTCGGCAGTCGCGCGCGTTGGGTTTGGAATGCCGAAGACCATGTCTGGACTGAAGTCTATTCGCAAACACTCAGGCGATGGGTCGCATTGGATGCTTGTGAGAATAGTTGGGATTCACCGACCATGTACGCCACCGGATGGGGCAAGAAGATGTCCTACTGTATTGCTTTTAGCGATGAGGGTGCCAAGGATGTCACGCGTCGTTATGTACGCAAACCTGAGCAGGCACTACCTAGGACGCGTGTGCCGGAGATCGTCCTTCAGCATCAGTTGCATTCCTTGACGAGGCAGATCCGTTGGCGCTTCAGTCCGTCCGAGGAAGCAAAGCTCGCAAGGGAGGATATTGTCGAGGAGGCAGAATTGGCATCGTTTGTCGAGAAGCAGGAGGCGACGAGCGCTGCAGCGCCGCAAGCTAGGCAGTCTGGCACGGCTGAATGGACACACGCACGAGGTGAAGATGGAGCTTGAAACGATAATCGAATGCTTTGCGCTATGCTAATGAAAAACCACAAATCATGATGTAAATTAGCCGGTTCCATACTTTTTCGCATAGAATGGCGGTGGAATGTCGGCTTCGCTCAACATGTCCATGATGGGTCGCTCGACCACCACTAATTCAGTATCGCTGAGCACGTCAAAGTGAAGCAAGGGTCTGTACTTGAGCGTGATCCAGAATTTACCCTTGAGGGACGTATCTGTCGTCGTCACAGCACCTGTTGCGTCATCGTCACTGTCTGCAGAGATGACCGTTGCCGCCGGCGTTCGTGCCTTTGAGAAGCTTTCTCTTTTCCGTTTTGCAGTGGCGAGCGTCGGTAATGTCTGATCGAGGTTCAAATAGGCGACCCAAGCGGCGCCCCAGAGCCAGGCTCGACGTTGGTGGTCGATGCGGATGCCGAGACAGTGATCGAGAAGCATCGTCAATTTCGCTGGCAAGTTTGCGCTGTTGATGGCAGACCAGGGGGTGACCTTGCCAGTGTCGACAGTGAATTGGTAGACGCCCTGTGTGGCTGTCGTCACGAGTATGCTCTCATTCGCCTCAAACGCCATGGCAGTGACCGCGCTTGGCATGGACGGCGGACTACTGATGAGTTTGCCGCTGTCGATGGAAAAAATGCGAAGGTTGCCGCTATAGTCGGCGGTGGCCAAGAGTGAGCCGTCCTCGGACACGATGACGTGGTTGACACTGCGCGTGTATGTCTGCTGCTTTTTGCTGCGCTCGGCGACGTCTTCCTGCTCAATTTGAATGGGCTCACTGACGAGAACGTCAAAGAGTCCGTCCTCGCTGTCAACCTCGCCTTGTTCGATGCGGTAGACATGGACGGTCGAGTCTGGCAGAGTCAGTGCAAAGGTGCTACTATCACCTGCAAAAACAACACTGCGTGCGCCTAAATCTTGCAGATGCTCAATGACAAGTTTGACGGGTTTGAGTGCACCAGTGGCAGATGGCATCAGCATGTAGAATTTCGTCTCTGTCAGCGAACAGACAATCAGATACCGGCCATCATCGCTGATGGCGCCGCAAGAGAGATTGCCAACAGTTTGCAGGTTCATTTTGGCAACAAGCTGATGTTGCGGCATCTCGAGGTCAAAATCAAGCTTGTCGCTGAGTCGCCAGAGTTTCACCTGTCGATCTTGCCAGAGCATCAGCAATCGCGCTTGCCGCGCTAGACAAGTATGACTCCGCTGTGGCGTCGCCGGCAGCATGCGATGGGTATCCTTCATGAATTCAGCAAGCGGGATGACAGCAAGTTGCATATCGACACCACCCGTCACGACTTGCGAAACGCCGCGTGCTTCGTAAGTGGCCATGGCTCGGACATCATGCGCGTGGAAGCGTCTACCCGAGATGTGTGCCCAGCGTTTCTTGTTGTCGATTGCCTTGTACATATGCATCTTGCGATCGACACCGGCGGAAAAGAGCGTATCGCCGGCGGCGTTGACACCGAGGCAGAGCACATCTGCCGCGTGCAGGGTGAAGTTTTGGGAGAGCGAGTAGAAGCGTTTGTCCCAGATTTTGACGGCGCCGGTCGAGTCTCCCGAGACGATGCTGCCATTCTTGAGCACGAGAACCGACCAGACGAGGGTCGGCTCGCCACGGACCTTATCGACCGACATGCGTGCTACAATGGCACCTCGAGCTTGCGAACAATCCCAAACTTTGAGGCTCGAGTCGGAGCAGCCGCCGACAATCAAGTTGGTACCGGAAAAGGCAAGCGAGAGGATGCGACTCTTTTGTCGCGTGAGCACATATTTGTACTCCATAACACCCGGACCATGTGCAATGTCGAGCATCACCAAGCTCCCGTCTTCGCATCCAAGCGCCAGTGCCTCTCCATCTGGTGAGACGGCAATACTCCAAATGGCACCGGCATTGCAATCTGTGTGCGCCGCAGGCTGTAGCCGCTCTAGATTCCACTCGGTGACTGAACTCGAGCCGCCGATGCTGAAGAGGCGCGGACTGCATCCTTTCTGCGCCACCCAGGCAAGCCCTTCAATCGAGCGACCTTGGCCACCCTTGAGCGTCAACTCATGCGTCCAATTATCCTTTGGATTCCAAAGTTCAATGTCGCCATTTGCGCGGCCGACTGCACACCGCAGGCTTGACGGCGGGTGATCATGGACGCCCGAAGGATGTGAGTAAGCGACAGCAGTGATGGTTGAAGGTGTATAATCCACGAATCTCGCCCTGTGGATCTCCATTCTTGCTTTGGCTCTAGAGAAAGCTAGTTCCTCGAGGGTGTACAAGTAGATGCATCGGTTTCAATAAATTTTGGCGCGAAAGAGAAATCACACGAGGGCGGCAGAGTACAAAGTATTTGTATACATGTGCATAAAGTAGAATACTACGGTGATGAAATTGAAGAGACTTAGTCGGGATTGACAAAGAGCATAGAAGCCTGTAGACTGACTCCTGGAAGGCGATAGCATCTAGCTAGGCCATCACGCAGATTTGAAGAAAGAGAGACGCTTACATAATCCGATTAGGTTTAGGGTTAGATCAACAAGGCAACGGTCGGTCGAGCGCAACATCAAGCAAGAGCAACAACATTGGATTGATGCAAGCCAGGTGAGATTAGACGAAGTTGTGATAGCAAACCAGAGGCGATAGTCAGGAGCGACAGACTATCCTGCCCGACGCTCTCTTTCCCCTGCTTGGCCCGATGGAACAGGCCATCCTCTACAACCTCGACAACGGGCTCCTGTCATCAGCCGTCTTCCTGTCTGAGCAACATTTCCATCAACATCCAAGCGATGATCTTGCGCGGTTTCTTTATGCAAAAGCATTGTATCTCTCCGGCGAACAGCGCAAAGTGCATACCTTGACCGAGGGATCGCGGCACGTTGGCTGTGCGTTTTTGTTTGCACAGACTTGCAAAGCGCTGAAAAAGTACAGTCTCGGGATTAGTGCGCTGGCGGCCGCTCATGGCGCATGGCGCAATACGGTGCACTTATATCACCACACATTGACAGCCAGGCAGGTGTTGCCCGACGCCGCTGCCGTCTTTTGTCTGTTGGGCCATTTATACAGACTTGGCGACCGAGTTCAACTGGCGATCCGAAGCTATGTCGACGCACTCAGCGATAATCCATTCATATGGGAAGCATTCGAAGGCTTACTTGCCCTAGGCGTTGATGTGCAAGCCAAGAATGTCTTTAGGCCATCCGAGGTGCTCGCCAAGGCGAAAGCGAAATTGGAGGCGGAAGCTCAATTGCAGGCGCAAGGACAGGTAAGCTTGCGATCGAGCAAGAGCACGCTGGACGAAGCCATGACACCTGCCAATAACGAACCCTTGCAGCAACTTCAATCGACATCCCAAGACGGCCACTTCAGCTTCCAGCAGAGTCTTCCGCTTGCAGCCTTGACCGATATCCAAGGTGCCGGTGCACCCATCACACCAAGTGGTCCCTTTGACAATGCGCAACAACGCGCCTCATTCGATACGATTGAACCTGTGCCTGCACCTGTACGACGCAAGTCTCGTCTCGCTGATCTTACGGCGCCACGATTCGGAATCGGCCGCTCAGCAGCGGACGCGCAAGCAAGACCCGGTGCGCGCTCTGCCGCTGATCTCGCCAATCAAGCGCCTGCGCGACGGAGTGCGCGCTTGTTGCCCAATTTGCGAGGTGCGAGGACGAATGGTCTGACCACAGTCAAGAAGCAGCCGACGCGACCGGCCTTGTCGGCGATGGATGGGCCGATGCCTGTTTTGGGACAGATGCAAAATACACCCTCTGCGCGACCGCGGAGTCGAGCAGCTAGTAGTCAACCGTCTCGTCAAGGCAGTAGCAGCGGACTTGTCAATCGCATTCAAGACGACGCGGAGTTACTCGCAACGTTGCGTCAGATTGGCGAAGCGTCGTTCTCATTGAGCAAATACCAATGTCCGCGTGCTGTTGAACAGGTTGAGGCACTTTTGCAGAAACAAAAGCCGACGCCATTCCTCCTATCTCTCTTGGCACGCGCACGCTATGAAATGGGCGACTATGCAGCTGCGCAAAAGACATTTGGCCAACTCCGTGCCCTCCAACCAGATCGACTTGAAGACTTAGAACTCTACTCAACCTGTCTCTGGCATCTCAAGCGCGAGGTGGAACTCAGCTTTTTGGCACATGAAGCGATGGATCTCGACCGACTCGCGCCAGAAGCTTGGTGTGTGCTTGCGAATTGCTTCTCCTTGCAACGCGAACACGATCAGGCGTTGCGATGCGTCACACGCGCTATTCAATTGGATCCATCCTTTGCCTATGCACACACGCTACAGGGTCACGAGTATGCCGCGAATGAAGAGTTTGACAAGGCACAAGCTTCCTTCCGATGCGCTTTGCGTCAAGACAAGCGCCACTATAATGCCTGGTACGGTCTCGGCATGGCGTATATGAAGACTGGCAACAATCAACAGGCCGAAGTCCATTTCGTCAAGGCTGCACAAATCAATAGCACGAATGCCGTCCTTGTTTGCTGTATTGGCATTGTGCTCGAGCGTGTCCAGCGGCATCCGGAGGCTTTACGGCACTATCAGCGTGCCTGCGAATTGGCACCGACGAATGCACTTGCACGCTTTAAAAAAGCGAAAGCGTTGATTGCGGCAAGCAACTTTGACGCCGCCATGAATGACTTGCATATCCTGACGAGCTTGGCGCCTGAAGAGGCAAATGTACACTTCTTGCTCGGTCGCTTGTATCGACACTTTGGAGACCGGCAATCGGCCATGAAACATTACACAACGGCGATGAATCTGGACAGCAAGGCTGGGCCGTTGGTACGGGATGCGATTGAGAATATCGATGATGCTGGACAGTTTCCATGATGAAGAAACGCCTTGCATGCCGCGGATTTGAGTCTCTCTGATTGTGGCTCCTTTTGGATTGGGATTTTCATGAATAGCATGGAAGCGTGGTACGCATCCTCATAGCACAGCTGCATCTTGGATGTGGTTGTCTTGTATCAATAGATTCAATACTGAACATGACTCTGCTCTGTTACTCAGCGCGGCACTATTCTGCGCCACCAAAATAAAATTTGAAATCGCATCATCCTCCAGCGACAACGCGTATTCCATCGCATCCTTCCTTATCATATCCATTGTCAGCGTCATGTCTGTTGAGTCAATGGAGGAACACAACGTCGCAGGTCCAGTCGATACAGAAGCACAAGACGACGAGCCGGCACAGCTGTACGAAGATGAGGTCGAGGAAGCGATCGATCAAGGCAGCGATCATGCCATGTCAGAGGATGACGAGGAAGGAGGTGACGACCAGGACGGCCAAGCAGAAGAGAACGAAGAAATGGGCGAAGAGGAGCAATTCGTGGACGAGTCCATCCAAGGCTTCTTTGAGCACAAGGACAGCGTCTACTGCCTGGCGCTCTCTCCTACCGATCAAAATCTAGCCTGTACTGGTGGCGGCGATGACCTCGCTTACCTCTGGAACCTCTCGACAGGCGAAACCGGTTTGAAGCTCGACGGCCACAGCGACTCAGTCATCGCCTGCGACTTTTCGCAAGACGGTACGCTAGTCGCAACAGCCGGCATGGACGGCCTCGTGCAAGTCTGGGATATTGCCAGCAAGACGCGCATCCAAACGCTCGAAGCCGGTAGCGAGCTTCTCTGGATCCATTTCCACCCGCGTGGCAACATCTTGATTGCCGGCACGCAAGATTCAACCTGCTGGATGTGGAACTTGCCCTCAGGCGACGTCATGGGCGTCTTTGCCAGTCATACGGCGCCTTGCACGGCAGGAACCTGGTCACGCGATGGCAAAATGTTTGCATCAGTTAGCGAAGACGGCACCATCATTCGATGGGATCCGAGAACATCACAACCTTCTCAGCGTATCGAGACGATGAGCGACGATCGATTGACGGGTGGCGATGGCGGCTGGAACGCAATTGCTTTGGACGCAACAGGTGCCGTGGCTGTGGTGGGTAGCGCTGGTGGTAAAGCCAAGGCTTTCAACTTGTCTACGGGTGCACTGATTGCATCGCTCGACACTCAAACAGACTCAATCGAGGCCATCTCCTACGCCAGCACTTTACCGCTGCTTGCCGTGGCTTCCGTCGACGGCACCATCGCGCTCTACGAAGTCCCTTCTATGAAACTTCGGACCGTCCTCAGGCATGATGGACCGGTCGTGGCGTTACACTTTGAGCCACGGACGGCTTTCCTCTTTTCGGCAAGTACAGATCGCACAGCACGGAAATGGGATGTACGGAATGGACTCGAGGTGGCGCGCTGGCGCGGTCAGCAAGACAACATCTTGTGTCTGGCTGTGCAGCAAGGTGGCAAGAAGGTGGTCACCGCCGGCGATGATGGCGTTGCGCTCGTCTTTGGTGAGGTCTGATGCCCCCCTAGTGGCATGAGGAAGGCTTTACTCGTGGCACAGGCTTAAGAATACTGCATGCGCCTCCATCTATCTGCATACGCTTGGATCGAGAGTTGCTTGTCACCTCGACAACTGAGCCAGCTACCTGCGCCGTCCCTCATGACCCCATTGTGGCTGTTTTGGTC
This sequence comes from Protomyces inundatus, assembly GCA_003717165.1. Taxonomy (NCBI): domain Eukaryota; kingdom Fungi; phylum Ascomycota; class Taphrinomycetes; order Taphrinales; family Protomycetaceae; genus Protomyces; species Protomyces inundatus. The sequence continues at coordinate 4,663 of QXDR01000014.1, read as the reverse complement.
GACGGTAGTTGATGAACGGGCTTGAAGATGAAGCACTTCGGACTGCGACTCGTCGCCTTCTGTTGTGACAACCGCCGCACTTGGCGAATGCAAGATATCATAGCTAATACTCTAGATTCAAGAATGCAGCTTCGCTAACTCTCGACATAGCTATAGCCGCGCCTTCGTCCCCTCCAGATGTACTTCCTGCACAATTGCAAGAGCCACAAGAGACGTATCGTGACGTGAGCTGTACCAAACCTGTGTATACTCATGAAGGTCTTTCATTGCAGAGTCCTTAATGCCATGACTATGTTGAAGCACTAATGTAAGAGCAAGTACTTTCACAGTGGTTTATCGTACCTGCGATATTTAAGTAAGATTTAAAGATTGACTAAACTAAAGCTGAATCTGCAGCTGGGAAAAGCATGAACGAAACTGGAGCACTAAATGAGTATTCGACGACAGGGGGATCCTGGCCGATCAGGTCAGTGCTCGATTGTGCAAGCCTGGTCACGGTAGTTCTTCGGAAGCTTGAATCCGTGCTCCATATACCAAGCTGAGCACAGGATCAGCGAGGTGGACGAATGATTGGGTGGGTGAATGCTGTTTGACGTGTCCAAAACAAAGAATGTGACATCTCCTTGATGTGCAAGGTTGCGCGTGCCGGCCAGCTTCCATTAGCAAGCTGCTTGATAATGTTTGAAGAGTAGCTTACCTTCCAAATCTGTGCCTTTTTATTGGCACAAGCTGGGTTATCCATGATTTCGGCCTCGTAGCGTTGCGATGAAGGTTGTGCTCTCCAATTTGACTCAAATTGAAATTCGCGACCTGTTGATAGAGGGTACTTCATAATATCCTCAAATTCGATGCCAATCTCCGGAATAATCTTGTCATTTGCAGTTGCGACGTTCTTGCAAACGAGGCGTTTGAATCGAAGACTCTTTGGCCAAGCCTCCCCCATAGTGTCGACTGTCTTAGACGGCTCTTTTGGTTTTAGGCAAGTGAACTGAGTTGCAGTCTGACTAACACCAAACTGAAGGACGACATGGCACAACGTCAATTTGAGATCTTCTCCCTCGAAAGCAAGAACGGACAGGAAAGGCGTGTCAGGGGGAGTTCCTGAGACTTTAGTGATGACTGATGACTAAAATTAGCTCAATGGCATGTTCGAGCTCTGCAGCTGCGGCTCGACAACGGAGCGGATCGTACAAAGAGGTATCGCCCGCCAGCGTTCTTTCGCCAAGTCGAAAGGCAAGGACCCGCTTTGTCGATAGTCACGTCATGTGTTTCGACCTGATACCAGTCATATTTGATTTTCAAATCATTTATACTCAATCTGCTTTCGTGAATTTGTCCAAACCCTGAGCAAGTTTGGGCCATCGAAAATCCCGATGGAAGCCTGAGCAAAGCGTCTGCACCAGATTCATCAACCGACCGGCGGTGATGACCATGATGAGACGGCTTGGAAACGGCCGCGGATAGCGAAATACAGACGACGAGTTGAGACAGTAGGGAAAGAACGACACTGGTCAGCATTAGGATGAGCATGGTGCTCTGGAAGGCTATGAGATTTTCTCAAGAGGAGATTGCTGACTTATATGGGTAGCTGCAGGCTATGGGGGGCATTCCTTGTTTGGCCCTCGATCGACAATATTTGTCACAAGCTCATTTCCGATCCTCCGGCAGCAGCCGCATGTTTTAGTGTTCTTGCGATGCGATGGGATAGGGTAAAATTGCAATCCAAAATGGCGAGCACGGATGATCAATCACAAGCAAATCCTGGAGCTTAGCACAAATAAAAATCGAATGGTTGATATTATGTAAGAGTGTGAAAATTGCTCGTATAGATGAATCTAGAGCGAGGTTCAGAGTTGCCACATAAAAGTCTAGTGAGATAGAAGCAAGATCGTCGAATTTAAGAGGGTGAGCAAGCTGAGATCTTCAAAGTGTAGACGCAACTTGAATCCATGAAAAGACTTCATCGGGGTGAATGGAGGCCAGCTCCCACAGCAAGGCTTATTTTTGATATCACGGGATTGAGTTTATTTGTTGCCCTCAGTGAACAGCTCAGTGCAGTGTTGTGTTGCGAGTTCAGGGGACCCGTGCACTTGCTTTCCGGTCAGGTACTCAAGAAGAAAACCGCAGATCTTGTCTGGTTTACCGAGTGTATCACGTGCTTGCAGATACGGAACGCCGCGTTTAGTAGTCGCCAGGGCTAGTATTGCGAATGTCACGCTCTTCTTGTCATACTCAACGGTGGTCGTCAGCTAGCAAGTTAGCCGGGTTTATAATGGGATGACTTATGTCTGCAGGGAGCTCACCACTTGGAAAAGCCCTGGTTGCCCTTGACAGTCTTTAGCCCCGTAACCATACTCAAAGAAAGTACTCGTCTCAAATTCTCCATCTTCTGGCGTAACTGCATAAAAGTCTGCTGAATGGAATCCGACAACACCATTGTTGAGGGTTTTCTCAGTGATGGCCTTTGCTGTATACTCGACGATCGCACCCCCTTCGTGGCCGCAGACGAGATCCGGTATGCTGTTTTTAAGCGAATCAGGCAAAGCATCTCCAATTGTTTTGATGTTTGACTTTGAACTGTTGCAAATCCATGCGCTTTCGTCGTCGCGCTTCAAATTGACACCAGCGGTCTCGAGATAGGTCACGCATACCTTAAAATTGACACTGTCGTCAATTGATTTGCCAGTAGCAAGTATGAACAAGCGCTTGTTGTCTCCATGGCCCAGAATCGGGACGTTGAGCTATATTGTTAGTATTTAGCTTTTACTTTTTCCCAGCTTTTGCAGCTTCTGAGGACTTACAGAGAAGAAAGATACCCCATCAGCAGCTTGAGCGGTACATTTCCCGTAACTCCAGTGAAACTCATCCATTGCCGCAGCATTCCGATGTTTCCACTGGTACTTGGGCCGGCTTGAGACGGTTTGCAGAATCGATCGACTCAAGTCAATTGTGATAGACTTTCCAAAGCCTCCGCACTTCTGCGTGAGCTCGAGAGATTTGGGTAGAATAGATGCGTAGGTGACCTTCGGCTTGGCGGCAGAGTCTTTGTGTGATTTGACCTGAGTATTCGAGCCGGGTAGTGCTGAAATACTGGCCGCCAAAACGAGTGTGTTGATGATCATTGCAATAACTCGCATTGTTGAAAGGTAAGGTGCGAAGCTGGAGTCAAGGTATAGGAGCGGCGATGGATCCTTTTATGACCACCGCCATTGTACACACGTGCACGCCGTCCAGCTGACACAGTAGCAACTTTTCCCGCGAGTAGAACAATCTATTTTTATCGATTATATTTGGCCAAATTCAAAAGGCATGATCTTCGACACAAGAATCTTATCGCTTGACACAAGAAAGCCTATCGCTCGTATTGGCTGCAGATATCGATAATAGCGTGGCTGTGTAAGTACTAAGAGATTTTCGAACATGAGTCCAGCTGGGCTGTCGCTATGGTAGCCGCCGGTCAAACATCGTTACTACTGCAGCTGTCACTGATCTAAGTCCAGGCCGGCTGCAGTAGAGGCACAGAAGTCAAAAAATTGATTCTTTTGCTTGCTGTGGATCGAAAGTATACTTATGGACATATGCCCATGTGAGTAAGGTTCCGATTGCTTGTACGAACACGAACATTGGGGTCCGGTTCGGTTCGTGTTCGGAAATCCGAACAGCAGCCCTCTTGGGTTCGGGTTGAAGTCTGAACACGGTGAATTCGATCCGTTTTCGGTTTGCCAAGCAACTGACCGACCTCAGTTTGGGTTCGGTTCGGTTCGGTTTCCAGCCTCAATTGCAAAGGCCACAGCTGTAACTACTCAAGCTTGTAAGGAGCCTTCATCAATGTCAACAAAGTCAAGAAGAATGTTTCTATTAAAAGCTATACTAACCTAGATACCTTGAAAGTACCTACTGTCGCATTGTAGGCTGTAGTAGTCTCAGTTTTGCCCAATTTCCGCGTTGTATGCGCACACGCCCGTAATACTCGCTTTCAGCCCCAACAGCCTCGCGCAGCAGAAGCATCTGCCTCTGCCTCAGTGCCTGCTTCAGCGCTATCTTGTGATTCTGTAACTGATTGAGGATGGCAACTATCCGCAGAAGCGTGTTGACAAATTTATCGGGGAAATTCGCAGCCTAGGTGATCGAAAGCGCCAGCGTTTCCAGTCTCCACGCCCCACGAGACACTGAAAGTGGCTGCTTGGCATTTGCAATTTCGCAGGCAGTCTGACGCTCGAGTGTCCTGGGAGATCTTCTTGGCGAACGTTCGCTGGGCCCAAAGCTCAGAGTCGCATCGATCACTAGAATCAGGGGCTGAGCGCAGGTTGGGCTTATCAGAGAAGCCATGGCATCATCCAATGATCATTGAGTGTAGCAAGATAAGGGCTTGAAGTTGCCTAGCTACGCTTGCGAGTCTGCGACGTCATCGCCGACATGTATGAGAGCCCCTGAATCGGGCTGACGGGATTCTGTTGAGCACTACTCCGAACCGAACCGAACCAAAAAATTGGTTCGGTTCGGAAAAAAAAATGGAACCCTATAAGAGTCTTCCCCAGCGCGCGCACAGAACCACCTGACGCACACCTCAACAACAAAAATACCGACCGACATTTCACGCGTTTCCTGCGGCTTAAGCCCTCTATGGAGGCCGCAATTGCGGATCTACGCGCGTGCAGTACCC
>QXDR01000013.1:0-32016 GCA_003717165.1 Protomyces inundatus | reverse complement strand
ACGGACCGAACCACCGTGTCCAGACTTCCGAACGAACCCGAACCCAAGAGGGCTACTGTTCGGATTTCCGAACACGAACCGAACCGGACCCCAATTTTCGTGTTCGTACGAACAATCGGAACCCTATTGGGAAAGGACGACTATAGGATCATGAGCGTGCGAAGTTGAGCGCGGATCGTTGTCTGCTCAGGGGACTTTGTTTGGGGCACCGGGTGCAGGTTCAGGTGAACACAAATAGGCAGTCACTTTGATAAGTAGGGTCTCAATGATAAGGATGAGCATGCTAACGCTAGTTGAAACAAACAGCTGTAATGATGCCGCCGTCAGGTCGACATAATAAGTCAAGCTCGCGTACTGTCTCGAAGCATGCTGTCCTGCAATTTCGGCGCCGTGAGCCAGCATCCTGCCGCTGCAAACGCTGGACATTGATTCCACTCGAGGCTAAGCGATTCAAGTGATACGAAGGTTGCGTCGTGTGTCAAAAAGGCCGAGGTGAGTTTGTTGTTGGACAGGTCGAGTTGACGTAGATGAAGGGCGGGTTGAGGCAATTGATCCACTGTAAAATGACCGAGTCGATTGGCATGCAAGTTGAGGGTGCGCAGAGTGTCGCATGAAACAAGGGCATCGCCGATTTCTTCGAGCTTGTTGTTGGACAGGTTGAGATCTTGCAATAAGGTCAGTCGAGCAAGATTTGGAAAGTCACCTGCGAGCGCGTTGTTGCTCAGGTTGAGTACCATCAGATGGGACAAGGGTAAGATCAAGTCCCAGACTGCGTTCTCGAGTTTGTTGCCAGCTAGATTGAGCGTCGTGAGCTGTGTAAGCAGGCAGAGATTGCTTGGCAGGCTTTGCAGCAGATTGTTGTGCAAGTCGAGCGTTTGCAGCGCTTCAAATGTGTCTGCCAGATCTGATTCAAGCAACGCAATGTCATTATCGGCAGCATTCAGCGATTGCAACTCGACAGCCTCATAGAATGCTGGTCCATCCATATTTGAAAAGTCAATGACATGATTTGGATCAGGCTTGTACATGTCATAGACTGCCCTCGGGATCGCGCTTAGTTCTTTGAAGGCGATATTCAGATGACCGGAACCTTTGGCCCGTGCAATTGCTGCTTTGAGACCCGGTATCGCAGCAGATTGTCCTTTTGTCTGGTTGAAAGGGTCTTTGACTGTCGAGTAGGGATCCTCTGCTGAGCTATGCGCCACGGGCGTCCAAGTATCCGGCAGTGGCGCACGCGATCGTGGTGCCGTCCGCTGCGTCGATTTTGTCAGCTCGGCACGTGCTCTGGCAATATGTTCACGCAAGGCCAATGAACCTTTTGCGACTGAAGCAGAAGCAGATGGACCAGCAACAGGCTTTGTGCTAGCAGGTCGAATGGGCGTGTGTGCGACAGGCTCTTGTTGAGTAGGTTGTGACACGGCGCGTGGATTGAGTGATACGCCACGGACACTTTGTGAGAGACGTTGTACAGCGGCTGCCTGGGTGTGCGGTTGCGCCTTTTGTGGCCTGGAAGCATACGACGTAGACTTGCTCAGTTGACTTTGACTACTTGAGGTGCTTTTAGGCTGAGCAGCGACGCGTGGAGCCGGCACACGACTTGTACTTGTAGCAGGCGCGTCTTGCTTGGTTGAATGCGATGGCGCCGAGGCGCGCACAGGAATACGACTCATGGAGAAAAGAAGGATAGGAGATGATGAGCTAGAGCATAAGAAGCTTCTTCAGTAGCGACAGTAGTCTTGTGAGAGAGAGCTTGAGGATAGCAAAGATGAGCAGTTGGTTGTCGTGCAAGTCTGGAAGTCTAGCTAGGTAGCTCTAGCACACTCAGGATAGGCGCGACAAGCAAGCAAGCCCCCCGAAACACGCAACAAAAGCAACAACCCGACAACCAACAAGCGACAAAATAAAGGCAAACAAGAGTGCAGCAAGGTATACAGGTCCGTGCATGGACGGTCAACCCGTGGGCGATGGCGATGGCGATCCCGCAGAGTCACCAACAACCTTGCCGGATGCAGAGCTGCTGGACTCGCCCGCCAGCTTGTTGCTCGACGCACACGACGACAATGTAGACCTGAGTGTATGTTGCTATCACGGCGCGCAGGCTCAATGCGTCGCCCTACGCGTCAATTGAACAAAAGAGACTAACAGTGCTGTAGGGCGTAGCGGATACAAAGGATCCAAGGCGCGTCAAGGTGTATGAGATGAAAGGCGACGCCTGGCAGGATCGCGGCACAGGGTTCTGTATGGGCCTCATTCGCGAAGTTGTCTATGTCAATCCGCCAGCTGAAGGAGGCGACGAAGCGGGCGAGATGGCAGAGGCAGACGTAGCAGAACCTGTGGAGCGACCGACACCGGGTACGCCGCCGTCGCCTGCGCCACCGCCGCGACAACAAGCGTATTTCCTCGTCAAGAGCGAAGAGTTGCGCGATTCCATCTTGCTTGAATCAAAAATCCTCAAGGAAGATCTCTATCAAATTCAACAAAACACGCTTATTGTCTGGCAAGAGGTGGATGGCACCGATGTCGCGCTCAGTTTTCAGGAGGAGGCTGGATGCCTTGAGATTTGGAATTTCTTGCGACACGTTCAAAAGACGCTGCGCGGCGAGGCATGGGAAGGTCCTGTTGAGCGATTGCATGGCAAGGATGAAGAGCTCTCTGAGGAAGAAGGCGAGTCTGCCAACGATCCCATCCATCTGCCAGATCCATCGCTCGCAAAACTACCCGAGATTGAAGAGCTCGTCTATACAGCGCTTGGCTCGATCGCGCGTCGCGAGAATTTGGCTAAATTCATCTTGTCGGAAGACTATATCGCCAAACTGGCTACTCTGCTCGAGATGGCCGAAGACCTCGAGAGTCTACGCGATCTACATCGACTTTGCAACATCGTCAAGAGCTTCATTTTACTCAATGACTCGGCCATCTTTGAGAGCATCTTGCGCGATGAAGTCTTTCTTCAGGTGGCGGGCATCCTCGAGTACGACCCTGACTTTCCCCATCACAAGGCCGAGCATCGCAAGTACCTCGCCGACAAGAGCAAGTTTAAAGAGGTCGTACCCATCAGCGATCCAGAGATTCGACGCAAAATTCATCAAACGTTTCGACTTCAATACATCAAAGATGTCATTCTTGCACGGATGCTCGACGATCCCACTTTCTCTATTCTCAACACACTCATTTTCTTCAATCAGGTCGACATTGTCCAGCATTTTCAGCACAACGAAGACTTCCTCACCACCCTCTTTGGCCTATTTGAACCAGACGCCGTCGCAGAAGCCGTGGCAAGACGTGACGATGCCGTCTTGTTTATACAGCAATTTTGCGCCATTGCAAAGACACTACAGCCTTCAGCGCGGTCTGCGCTCTATCAGGCTTTTGCACATCATGGCCTCCTCAAGGTGATTGTCTATTCGCTCTCCTCAGCCGCTTCAAGGCAAGTCTGTCTTGCAGGCGCTGATATTCTCATGGCCACGATTGATCATGACCCAAAACTCGTACGCGCCTATATCCTCGAACAACACGCGCGTGAAGAGCCCACGTTGGCTGAAACATTGATTCGCTTGCTCATCTCGGAGCGTGATTTAGGCGTCAAGGCACAAATGACGGAAGCGGTCCGGTCGTTGACGGATCCGACGGCGGGTCCGCCTATGGACGCCCAAGGCCAGCCTCAAAAGCCAGAGGTTGTGCTGCGCCGACGTGAAGATGTCGAAACGGAAAAGTTTCTTGAAATCTTTTATGAGCATCATGTACGCTTGCTCATGGCGCCGCTCTTGGAAGCTGGGTTTGCTTCCATTTTGACGTTGCCTGTCGAAACGACGCAACTCTATATCCATCTCTGCGACTTGCTCTGCTTCTTTATCCGAGCGCACACCTTTCACAGCAAGTTTTGGATCCTCTCCACCAACATTTCCTGCGCCATTGCACAAATCTTTGGTACACGCGAGAAGCATCTCCAGCTGGCAGCGCTACGCTACCTGCGCGTCTGTATCGGCGCAAACGACGATTTCTACAATCGACATCTCATCAAAAATCGCCTGCTCGATCCACTCGTCCAGCTTGTCCTATCGTCAGGCGACAAGCCCAATCTCTTGACCTCGGCGGCACTTGAGTTTTTTGAGCTGATTCGTCGAGAATCGATGCGTGGCTTGATTTACAGTATCGCCGAGGGGTTCAAGGATGAGATCACGGTGAGTGAACATGCAGAAACATTGAAGGGGATTGTGACGAAATGGGAACAGTGGAATGCGCCGCCGCCACCACCACCACCTGCTCAGCTCGTGACCACCTCACCTGCTGAACAAAAGAGGGAGGGGGCTCGATGGCAAGATGCAGCGCGTGAAGCAGCCTACTTTGATGAGGATGCTGAGAATACACCGCCTCAGGCGCAGCAGCAAGCACAACCACAGGTGGTCACCCCGACGAACGTCGCCGCCGGTGTCAAACGACCGCTCGTCAGTGCCGACTACGATACGGAAACGTCGCCTGGTGCGACAGACGGACCTTTACCGGACGATCCAGTCGAGCAAGCGCCTAAACGGCAAATGTCGAGCGCTTCAGAAGTAGACATGCTTCAGGCAGAGTCGACGGTTGATCTTGAGGAGGAACAGTCGGTTGCTGCCGGGATTGAGGCGAAATTGGCACAACGGGAACGTATGGCGCAGGAAGCTGCCATCAACGAGCAGGATACCGTCATGACGGGCATGATGCCACGCTTACGTGGTGCAGGGCCTAGCATTGACGTGAATAAAAGTGGCGGCGGTTTGATGTTGCGGACGAGAAGGATGAGTGCCAGTGCGTCTGGTAGTACGTCGCCTGAACGGAAGCAACAGCCGCAGCACGGGCAAGGGCAAGGGCAAGGGCAAAAAGAGGGGACAGGTCAGGTCATGACGCCAGGGAAGAAACGGCTCTTGTCGTTTAGCTTTGGGCGGAAAAAGCCAGTCAAGCCGCTGCAAGAGAAGCAGCCTGATCAAGAGGAGTCCGGCGGTGGATAACTACTATCCTTCATGAATGAGATGTCTTTCGCATTCTCAGTACCTACCTAGGTACCTTAGTAGCTTTTGGTAGCCCATCTGCACAACAAATATGACGTACCGAGAACGCGACACTCAACTCGTATAAGAACGAAGACAAGCGACATCGATGGCTTACAGCAACAACCATGAATATCCCGACTATCCTCGTCCTCGCGGTAGGGCCCTTATTTTCTACATCATCTCCAACTACTAACAGATAGCATCTATGCGTTGAGATGGTCCTTTTCGTCATCCTCGTCCTGCCTCTCCGCTCCAAAGGCAGACACACCATCATCAACTTCCTCAACAACACCCTCGTTGCCAAGAAACTTCTCCACGGCTTCAAGATTTCCATCATCTTTGTCCTCGTCCTCTTTGCCGATGCCGCCCGCGGTGTCTTGAAAAAAGCAGAAGTCAACTCGGACTTGACAATGAGTGACAAGTTGTCTGCCGCAAAGCTCGTTGCACAACGCAACTTGTACCTCTGTGGCTTCAGCTTGTTTCTCGCATTTGCATTGTGGCGTGTGGAAGGTTTGTTGGAGGAAATTGACGGCAGCAGCGAAGGGGGTGCCGGCGTCGACCGACCATCCGCTGCTCGCCAATTGTCGCGTGCCAAAGCTGCCGCCGCCGACAAGGTCAAGTGAGGCTTATTGACGCTTCCGTGCCAAGGAGAAGTCCTCTTCTTTGATATGCATCATTCGGTCTTGTAGAGACGCGTATTGTAAATTGCATTAGCTTCACTATGCTATCAAGCTGTGAGAGATCATAAATTGTGCACGGCCGACATGCCTTGTCCAGGATACATCCCCTGCTGTGTTTGTAATGCACCCGTATCCATTGCCATGGCCGGTGCCATCGGTACCGGAAACGCATCCGCCATCTCACCGCTGCCCATACCGCCGAGACTCGCATGCACATGCCCACCTTCCTCGACAAACTGTTCCTGAGCCGCCTCCAACATCGCTGCCGCTTCAATCGCCGGCGTCGTCATCCCAGCGCCTTCCAAAAACTTGCCATAGATTTGCGCACTGCGTGTACTCTGTGTCGGTGCGTCACCATAATCACGGATCCGTTCCTTGGCGACCCTGCCGAGCTTGTTGGCGACGGAAACGCCGGTGTGATTCAAGAAATGCAGGATCCAATCGATTTCAGCATCGCTGCGGGCAAACTCGAGACATAGACTCATCGGTTGATAGCATTCGGCAATCGTGGCGAGACATTGATTGCGTCGATCGTGGAAGATGTATTGCGCCACTTGCATGATTTCTTCCATGATTTTGTAGTCGCCTGCTTCGGTCGCGAGGGCGGGGTAGGCTGTATGGAGACAGAGTAAAGCCCAATCAACCGTCAGTGCTCGAACGCATTCCGTATAGATGCCGCCAAATAAAGGGTCATAGCAGATGCAATCTTGACCAAAGGGTGATGCTGAAAGATTCATGGTTCGACTCGTTGCTGAGACTTGCTCCAAAGTCTGTGCCGAGACAACGTTCGCGACAGGCAACGTCGCCGCACGTTCTTGTAGAAACGCATTTTCGAGGTGTTGAGCGGCGGCGAGGTCGAGCCGATCGCGGGCACAGACTTCTGTGAGTTGAAGCATGAGGATGTTGAGAGGCGTGCCCGCGAATCGATTGGTCAGGACCGGTTGGAGACAACGCATGGCGGCTGCTTGCCAGGCTGGTTCGGCAAGGAAGGTGGTATGGCCATTCATCAACGCCAGCCGTATTTGATCCGCTTGAAAGGCACCAAAGGTGAGTAGAGTGAGCAATTCTGTATCCTTTTGGAATCCTTCGGGTCCACGCAGTTTCAAGAGCTGGACGCAACCGTCGAGGTGGTATTGGAACGAAGCGCTGTTGCCGCACATGAGTTCAAAAACGGCGAGTAAATTGACGGCAATGAGCGTGATGTCGTTGCGTACGCGGACCGGGTCTTCAATCGAGTCTTGCAGCGCACAGACAGATTGGTGATAGTTTTGAGTCGCGAGCACCTTGTTTGTGCGTGCTGTTGCAGAGTCAATCGCATGCGTATCCTTGACATGCCGTCGCGCAATAGCCAGAATCACATTCCGCACCATGTCATTCTCATGCATGAGCGTTTTTAGCTTCCTCGACCAAGGTTGCCAGCCCTGGATAAACTTCTCGCTCGGTAAAAAATCATTGAAGAAGTAGGCAAGCGCCGACTCTTCGAGACTCGCGAGGTGGAAATGCGGCGTCGTTGTCCAAGAGCTATACCCCTTTCCCGGCAAGATTTCATCATCGCAGAGGTATTGCTTGCGCACGAGCGTCGAAGAGGGCGATGAGGCCGCCGGCGACTCCATGTCGATATCCACCGCCGGTGTCGAAGCCTCGGTCATTGTAGGACTCGCCGGTCCGCTCGTATTGTTGCTCATCGTCTCTGGCGTTTCGACTTTACACTTGAGCTTTTTGATGATCACCTGCGGCCATCCATCTCCGTGCCGGCCTGCTGTGTCACCCTGGCCGCCCTCGCCGTTTGTTGCATGATACCGCCGCTTCGTGCCCGTGACGCGATACTGTGACTCAATCTTGCTATTCTCTGATTGGAAAATCACAAGATCGGTGCCATAGACACAGGCCGAGGCCATGCCGCGCTTCTCGCATTCTTTGCAAGCGGGTTTTTCTTGTGTACATTTCATGCGACGTGCTTTGCACGCTTCGCAACCGGCACTGCGCCGTGGCCGTCGACGCTTTTCGGGTTTTGCCGCTGGTGCCATGGTCGCTTTGGGTGAGACGGTTCTTGTGACGCTACCTAGGCCCCTCGGGGTAAGGTCGGCCCGTCGTTGGGTGTACCTGGTGACGAGGTGTGCCGAGCGGATTTGACGTTATAGGGGTGTAAATGTCAGTTAAGGTTGCGGGGAGAGGCCCATGCAGCTGCAGCAGTGTTGGCAAGTGCAGCAGAATATACAAGTACACTATACTTTGTACTTGTAGACAAGTTGTCGTCCTTGTGTATGTGGTCGGGTCTTGCCTTGTGTCGGGAGATCGGCCCGTCTCTTCTTGCTTCTTGCTAGCAGGCAAGCGTTTAGGCTTTCCCAGGTTAGCTCGTGCAGGGCTCGGGCTTCGATCAGCCTTCAAAGTTCACCTGGCCGCCGAGCTTCGCAAGTTTCTGCAGACTGCAGGTCAGGACTCAGGACTCACTGACTCCAGGGCTGCAGTCTGTGGGGCGAGCGGCTCCAGAGATCTACTGAAGCAGCTGCGGAATAAACGAGAAGGAAGATCAAGCAGAAGAGACCAGCCAGGCCGATAATTATAAGCTGACGTCCTTAGCTATAGCTAGCGCTAGCAAGAGCAAGCCGAGTCTTGATCCATTGTATGCCAGGCCAGCTTCTCCTGGGCAATGGCAAGTCCTCCTGTGGCAGTGCGTCCCAGGTCGCATCGTATCAGCGGGTCCATGTGCTCTGCGCCTGATGTGACGTGCCTCTATAGCTAAAGCTCATAAGCTATGGTTCCTCGGCCGACACACACCACTCATCCAACCTTAGAAAACATGCTAGCTCAATCATGACAGTCAGCTCACGCTCTATGACATCCCTGCCAAAGCTCTATAGACAGCTTCTCATCCGTGCAAAAGCTTTTATAGACCCACAAGCGAGCACACGTCTCCTACAGCTCATTGCCCTCTCGCGCGCTTCAGCTCGAGACACCTGCGTCACAGCAGACCGGGTGAAAACCTGGCATGGGAGACTCCAATCACATCTTCGTCAACTCGATCGTGCTGCCGTCTTGGATCCAAGAGCGCTCGCTGGTGTGCTTGAACGCGCCTATGGACAACGCGGTCGACTCCGACACGTCTACCTCTCTGCTTTCTTACCCGCACGGGAAGACAACACGGCACCAGAGCTCATCCCGGGTGTCCCGCGCTCACGACCGCCCCAGACACCGCCAGCCTTGCATGCCCTCTTGCAACTACAATTTCCAACCACCGTACAACCCGTGCTGCCGATACCAGCCGGCGCTAGTGCAAGACTCCATCGCAAACGCGCACGTTCTTCAGCGCGAGCCGCGTTGAACGCGCATCAACGTTCAAACGCGCAGGCGGATCCGGCAACGCGTCGCGCTTTGCAAGACCAAGTCGAGCGTAGTAAAAAAAAATCCGCACGATCGTCAGCGACACCGGCATCTGTCACGGCTGCGTTACAGGCTTTGATGCCGCCGTTGAATAAACGACGCGAGGCAAATTTCCTTTGGCGGCATCAAAGTCGATTGTTGGCCAAAATGGCCGTGCCGATTCCAAAGGAGGATCTGGCATGGATGCAACGTGTGGCTGCAAGGCAGGTTTCTCTGCTGCAAGGGCAAGGGAAACACGGCATGGTGGCCTATGGCATGCGCTTGCCTATTTGGCGAAACGAAGCGCGACGACAGGCAGCAGAACGGCATGCGACCCTCTGCAACGGCACCGCTTCGTCGATGCTTGAAAGAGATGCCATGCTGCCAGGTTTGAATCGTCCTTCGCGGCCACGCAAGGCGCGTGCTGTTGCCGTGCACATACCGACTGATCGTTTTCTCGCGCGACTCTACGCTAGGTTGCTCGTCCAGGTGCCAGTCTTGACGCAATCTCCGGAAGATCTGTCAGCCTGGCGGGCCCATTTTGCATCGACGATGGACAAGCCACTGAGGACTCTACCTGAGCAACTCTTTGCACCCGCATGACCTCTTCATCATTCAAAAATCTGCTGGTTCGAGTGTTGATAGAATGAATGTACTATAATGAAGGTTATGCGGACGTCCTGCCGGCCCAATCCGGCGCACTCTCTCGAATCCATGCTGCTTCAATGCGACTCACACCCCTGACCCATAACCGTGTCGTAAACACACTCTCATGATAGACAATCGCTTCATGCTTCTTGCCATACAAAGTGGAACTTGGATGAATGGCAATGGCTGTATTACCGCCTGTCGTCCGATACGCGCCATCGGGTGATAAAAACGCCGTTTGCGCGACAAATCCGACAAGTAAACTGCGCAGGATCCGTTCAGACAAGTCTGCATCCAATCCCGTGGCCCGCTCTTGGTCGGTCGGTTCATGCGACGCAATCAAGCCGGCGCGCAGGGCATGCATGAGGAGTTGGCGACGGATATCGAGCATCGTCCTGAGCGCGCGTGGATCGAGAAACATTTGCTTGCACCACGTCGCAACGGCCGTTTTGATGGATGTTTCGAAACCAGCCTCGCCTTCCGTTTCCTCTTCATGCTGTTGCTGATAAGTAGCCACCACACCGCGATACGCACGAACGACATTGAGTAAAGTGAGATGATCGCCCTCTGGCGCTGCAAACCGAGCCCGCGCCTGTGAAATCGCCTCACGCTCACTTGCTTGATCGACAAAGAGACCATCGACGGATAAACAAGCGACAATGTCAATCACTTCATGCACAACAGCTTGATCGACAGCTGCCAACAGAACGCGTGCCAGAGCGGGACTGAGCGGGAGCATGGCCATGTGTGTACCGACGGTGGTGATGTCACCGGCTGCATCGAGTGCGCCGAGTGCAAAGAGTTCTTCCAGCGCCCTGATGAGTGCGTCGCGACTTGGCATATCGAGAAAGGGGAAACCCAGGACATCGCTGACGCCGCGTGTTTTCAGTGCGAGGACGGCAGCGGCGAGCGAAACGCGTGTGATTTCCGGCGAGGCTGTTTGATCAAGGCTCGTAAAGACTTGCTCGGTATAGAGACGCCAACATTTTCCTGCTGCTTCACGACCAGCGCGCCCGGTGCGTTGTTGGGCACTTGAGCGTGAAATGGGTGTCACATCAAGTGATTCAAAGCCGAGGCGCGGATTGAAGGATTTCGTCTTTTGAAGGCCTGTATCGAGCACGTAGCGCACACCGGGGACAGTCACAGACGTTTCGGCCAAGTTGGTCGAGAGGATGACTTTTCGGGTGTGTTTCGGCGTACCGGCAAAGACGCGTGCCTGTTGGTCTTGCGGCAACGATGCATACAGTGGCAAGACGAGCAGCTTGGGCACTTCTTTCGGTAATTGCAGGGCATACTCGCGCAGCAACGTTGCGAGATTCTCAATCTCATCTGAGCCAGTCAAAAAGACGAGCAAGTCGCCAGTCGGCTGACCAACGTGGATTTGGAAGACTGCTCGCAAGACGGCGTCGAGGTAGTCTTCTTGGCTTGTTTTGGTATAAAACAACTCGACTGGGAAAGTGCGGCCTTCGATGGTGACAATCTCGGCGTCATCGAAAAAGGCACTAAAGCGTTCGGCATCGAGCGTGGCGGACATGACGACCACCTTGAAGCCCATTCTTCGCTTCAGCAAGAGTTTCATAAACCCTAGCAAGAGATCTGTCAAGAGTGTCCGTTCGTGCGCTTCATCGAGAATGACGACGGAATAGCGTGATAGAAGCGGATCATTCATGAGCTCAATCAAGAGCATGCCGTCCGTCAGATACTTGATGCGCGTCTGCTTGCTCGAGGTGTCATCAAATCGGATGGAATAGCCCACCTCGCCACCAAGCCGAGATCCGCGCTCTTCAGCAACGCGTTTCGCCAAGTTGACGGCAGCCACCCTTCTCGGCTGCGTCATGGCAATACAGCCTTCTTCAATCTCGTCCAACAGGAATTGCGGTAGCTGAGTGGATTTACCAGATCCTGTCTCGCCGAGCAAGACCAAGCAGCTATTGTCTTTTATTTTTTGACGCAGGAGAGCGGCATGTTTGGCAATTGGTAGGCGAGCACGGTCTTCAGCGAGCTTGACGCGATTGACTTGCAACTTGTGCGATGCGTTTCCAGAGGACTGTCTCGGAGATGGCTCTTCTTCTTGAAAGTCAACGACCCGTTGCTGGTGCTTCTTTTTGGATTTCAAATCTACAGAAGCCTCTATGCGCGAGGCAGTTTGTGTCGTGACTGGTTCTGTATTCTGTTGCTTGGACTTGAGCGAGAAGGGATTACGAGCAGTGGCAGCTGGCAATGAGGGAACAGAAGCTTCCTCCTCATCGAATGTGATGTGTGTCTTGACCATGTTGGCCTCTCTACAAGCTCATCATGTACATCCTAGCTATAGCTTTGAATACCTGTAGCTAGCTAGGTCGCTGTTCCTGGTCGTTGTCTCTTGCTTCTTCTTTTTCGCCGAGAACTTTTGTTGCAACAACCACAAGCTATTGTAGATCCATCCAAGGACTTGCCAGGAAAGACCACAAGAGCATGCCCATCAAGCCTAAAGACTCCCGCCTTATTGGCTTCAGCAGAGTCAAAGCCCGTCCGCAACGGCTACCAAAATTGAAACCCATCCCGACCGGTACCTGTCTCGCCGAAGATGCCGCGTCCGGCACACGCATCTATTACAACCCGCCTGCGTCAGCGCCTGATGCACGGATCACACCGGTAGCATTCTTGCCAAAGGAGTTTCGAGAGATTGCAAAAGTACAGGGACTGGATGCGGCAAGAAGACTGCCGCCACGGCTCAAGACACCGAAGCAACAAGCAATCTTGTCGAGCGAACAAGTAGAAACCTTGCGCAGCCGGCGGCAAGGAGGTGAAGGCATCAACAGTCTTGCAAAGGAATTCAATGTCTCGAGTCTGTTCGTCAGTCTGGTGGCGCCGCTGGATAAGACTGCCAGGAAGGAGGTTGCCAAGGGACAAGAAGCTGGGAAAGCTGGCTGGAGTGAGCGAAAACGCATGTATCGCGAGATTCGGCAGACGCGTCGACATGCATGGGGATTCGAGGCATAACGCTGAGCAGCTTTCTAGGTTTATGAATCAATCGGCTTCAGCCTCAGACTTGACAGCGACTGGGTGACCCTGCGAACGTGTTTGCCGTCGAGGGACTTGTTCCTGCTTTACAACCTCTTCCTGCTTGACTTTCGCCAACTTGCCAAGCGTCTCCTTCTCCTTTCCCGTCATGACTTCTCGAGACCCTCCCTGCTCATACAAGGCCCGATGCTGCTCGGCCATCTCCAAATACCGCGCATCCTGTTGGACCTGCGCCAATACTTTACCAAAGATCCTTGCACTCTCCGCCTTGACGGCATCTTCTGCGCCTTTCACCACCGTCTCCTTCCTACCCTTTGCATCAAGCTTGCCGGTATACTTTTTGCCACCGGGCCAATTGGCATAACGACGAGCACGCGTGACACCCATCTGTATAAACTTGCGCGCCATATCCATGCCTACGAAATCATCCTCCGCTTTATACCGATCAAACGCATCCGCAAGCTCCTTTGAAGAGCTCTCAGCGACCTCGGGTGTTTTGAAACGCCAGAGGGGCAAGAGCTCTGATTTATAGGGCTCGACCGAGAGGACGCCTTGTTCGCCAAGACCGATGCGATAGAGATGCGGTGATGTCCGCAGGTTTAGGTTTTCAAAGTCAAGCGCATAGTCAAACTTGGCTCTTGGCAGCTTCTTTGGCTTCTTGAGGGCCTTGGGCATCTTCCTATGTCATCTTTTCAGCTTTGAAGGAGTAGTCCGGTAGTACTCGGTCATTCATTAATATTGTTTGTAAGCTAGAGGCGCTCGTCTCCGCAATCGCAACCATCGACATCCGTCATCTACACAACTGTAGACAGACTGCCGTTGGACTAGAAACACGAGCAAAGATGTCTCTCAAGTCCATGTTCCCCTGGCTACAGAAGCCCATCTTTTCAGCACCCATGGCCAACCTCGCCGGCTGGCCGCTCGCCAAGGCCGTTTCTCAAGCCGGCGGGTTCGGCTTCATTGCGGGCGGCTACAACCATGCCGCCCTCAAAGAGAATCTGCTTCAAGCAGCCGCCTACAAGGCATCTCTCTCTGGCGATGAAGCAAAGACATTCCATGTCGGTGTCGGAATCTTGACTTTTACCATGAAAGACGGACCGGAACAGTTTGTGGCCTTGATCAATTCAGACCCTGCCATTCTCGATTCAGGCGTCTTGGCTTGTGTCTGGCTCTATGGCGGTGATCATGCACATTGGATTTCCGTCCTTCGACCTCTTCTTGAGCCGCGCAAGATTAAACTGTTGGTCCAGATCCATACCGTCAAAGAAGCGCGCGCGATGCAAGAAGCCGGTGCAGACTTGCTCGTCGGTCAAGGAACCGATGCCGGTGGTCATTGCGGCACGAGCAACGCCAGTATCGTTTCTCTCATTCCAGAGTTATGTGCCACCTTTACAGCGAAAGACGGAAGCCCTGGCACAACGCTGCCCATCTTGGCGGCAGGCGGTATTAGTCACGGTCGACAAATCGTGGCCGCCATGACACTCGGTGCCCAAGGTGTCGTCATCGGCACACGTCTCATGGTCGCCACTGAAACGGAATTCCCTCAAGCTGGCAAGAACGTCGTCTTGGAGACTGCCGATGGCGGTGCCTCGACCGTCTTGACACGTGTCTATGATGAGATGCGTGGCACGACGGATTGGCCTGCTCAATATACAGGGCGAGCGATTCTCAACTTGACGGCGAAAGAGCATGCTGCCGGCACAGACCCCTTGGTGATCAAGGAAGCGTATGCCGAGGCGATGAAACAAGGTGATTTCTCAAGACTTGTCTGTTGGGGTGGCACGGGCGTCGGTCTTGTGAAGCAGGCTGGATCGGCAAAGGAGATTATGGCAGCGTTGGTACAGGAGTACAATGATGCCTTGTCCAATGCGATACCACAGCCTTTCTAGTTACTTTTCTATAGCCATTCTCTTGTATAGCTAAGCGCAGCGTTGCTCAATCAACTCGATAATCTCGCTGAGATCATGCACAATATGTGTCGGATTCAACGCCTTGAGCTCTTGATTATCCTTATTAAGCACCAGCACTGTATCCATCTTACAAGCTTGGCCCGACTTGATGTCATCGGCGCCATCGCCCACCATGAGACACTCATCCGGGTGAATATCTTGCCAGGCCTTGAGAATATGCAGCAACGGTTCCGGTGATGGCTTGGGCGGTTTGAAAGCCCGCGTGATGACCGGTGCCACCTTGTAGTCTTGCAAGAAATGGGTCAAGAGATGATCAGTCGGTTCTTGAAAGTTACGCGTACAGATGGCCTTGCGCAGGCCTGTTTGTTCAAGGTAAGCAAAGAGCTTGTGAAGTCCTGGCTGAATCGCCATCTTGCGCATCGCTCGCCGCTCAATGGCACAGATCTTGTCATGCGCAGCTGCTTGCTCCTCTTTAGGTAACGCTTCAATCGAGCCGAGAATGTCCTGCGACTTGGTAATGTTGAGTGCCTCGCGCATCTCGGTAAACATGTAAGTCTGTGGCAGAACAAGCGTGCCGTCCATGTCAAAGACGATGGCCTTGAGCTTGGGACGGCTGCTGGCTGCAGCAACAGACATGGTTCGACGCAGCAGCAGTTTAGGAAGCTTCACTTGAGTAGCAGGAGTGATGGTGATGGCCACAAGGTGTGGTGCAAGTGATGACTTACTTGTATGGCAGTGATTATGTCACCTTCATCTACACAAGTCGGCCAGCTGGTCAGTGCATCTATACCACCTTGAGCTCCTTGAGCTTGCCAATCATGGCATCCACATCACCCACCTTGTCGCCTCCCTGCCTCACAGGCGGTTCCGCCACCTTGAGCGTCTTGAACCGGTTTGCAATCTCAATACCATAGTCTGCCAACTTTGTCTTTTGCAACGGCTTCTTCTTGGCCTTCATGATGTTTGGCAGACTCGCAAACCGGGGCTCGTTGAGACGCAAGTCGGTCGTGATGACGATCGGCAAGCTCGCCTCGAGCACTTCCGTGCCACCATCCACTTCACGCTCCACCGTCACCTGTTCACCTTCAATCGTCACCTTGGACGCACACGTCGCCTGTGACCAACCCAACAAGCCAGCCAGCATTTGACCGGTCTGGTTGCAATCATCGTCAATCGATTGCTTGCCCAACAAGATAATGTTGCTCTTCTCCTTCTCCGCCACAGCCTTGAGAATCTTGGCGACCGTCAACGGTTCCAATGATTCACCGTCGGCAATTTCCACAAGGGTACCGCGATCCGCACCCATCGCCATCGCCGTCCGTAACGTATCTTGCGCCTTCATAGGTCCTGCTGACACAGCCAAGACATCCTCAACGCGATCCTTGTGCTTCTCACGCAGTCGCACAGCTTCCTCGACACCAATCTCACAAAAGGGGTTCATGGATTGCTTTTGACCGGAGAGGTCGATGGCAGTGCCGGCCTTGTTGACACGCGGTTTGAGGGCATAGTCGAGGACACGTTTTGTGGCACACAGGATCCTGAGCTTGGACATCTTCTTAGCGAGGGTCGGTGTGGGGGTTTGCTTTGGTCTTGCCAGTCTTGAGTCGAGTCGGTCGCCGGCAAGAACCGCAGCAGAAGGAAAAGCACGTGAAGAGCCATGAACAGCTGGGCCTGGGTCATTCCCTGTACAAGCCCCTGGACGAACAAGAAATACAATATTAATCTAGTAATGCTTGCAAGGCCCTCTGCTCTCTATGAGTAAATATCAATCGGCTGCACCTTGTCAATCGTATAGAGCCAGTCATTCTTCTCATCCGCTTCCAACATCCACTCCGTCGGCCAAATCACCAAGTGACCACGAATGCCACACAGCATCTGCTCCATCATCGGCACGCTCGGCAAAACAACCGTCTGTCCACCAATCTTGCGTGTCCGTGAAGACTTGCCGGCCGCAGCCGTCCCGTTTTCATGGGTCGTGGCGGTTGTGTTGGCGCGTGTGCGGTTGCCACTCCCACCTCCTTCGCTTTCCTTCTCATGCAACGTACCCGATGAACTCGTCTCGCTCGCAGGCGTCGGCGTGCCATCCGTCTGCTTAGCCTCTGCATGCTCCGTGGCACGATCCGCTTGATCTTCAGCACCGCCATGGTGTAACTTGGACGCCGGTGCACCCGCAGGACCGCCACCTGGTGCATCTTTCGATAAATCCTGTTGATCGCGATGACCACCTTGCATCTTGGCCAAATCCTCACTGTACTTTTCCCACTTGTGATAATCCTTCCACGTGCGTACTTGATCATCCGGTTGACATCGGAAGACTTCACGGTAAATGTCAGTGTTGCTGACGGCCAACGAGCACCAAGTATGCTGGTAGAATGCTTCGCTGAGCGGGTCTGCAAAGCCATGGGGATCGACAAAGGCAATATCCTTGCCCGTCAACGGGTTGGTGAAGGGCTGCTCAGCAAACGCCTCGAATCCATCTTGTGTCGTCTCGGCCTGTTCACCTTGCTCCAACGCATTGAACGGTCCCGTGCCGCCCGACCCGAGATGCACAAGCGGCTTCGGCGCCGCTTTGAGAGTAATTTCCAACTCGGCCGCCAACTCGGCCAACTTGTCATCGGCATCCTCGCGCCGGCCTGATACACCGACATAAGCCTTGCCTTGCTTGGCGGCCACCTCGTCCTTGTACATCTTGAGCATAAACCCAATATCCGGATCTCGTTTCGCATGCTCCATCTCTTCAGCAAGGTTGGTCGTCCTGCCAATCGTCACGGGAATGCCATGCGGCAAAGGATTGGCTGTCGTTGAGACTTGCGGCCTGCCAAAGCGTTGTGGAATCTTGATTTGCTCATGTGCCTCAAACCAGGAATCATCCACGCCTGGCTTTTCGAGCGAACGTTCAGGTTGATGGTTGTGCAGGTAGTCGTGCGCTTCCGTCAGTGTCCAATGACGGTCTGCGTGCTCTGTGGCCAGCTGTGCCAATCGAACGCCTTCATCATTGGTTCCCTCGTGCTTCTCATCCGTTGACAGCCGCCCGCCGTGCGTCGCGGGGTCCCAGACGGCAAAGTCCTTTTTGAATGGCACCGCCTTGGCCAAACCATCCATATGACATTCCTGCTGCTCAATCTCGTCGACGTTGACACCAAGATGCTCACGCATGAGACGCATCCGTAACGTATGCGAAAAACGACCCACTTTGTAAGGTTTGCCGCCCATCATCGAGTCCATCATGTCTGTATCCCGTACGACAGAGGCCACTTCCGAGTCACGGTTACCGCGTTGTGAGCGTTCGTTGATGTTGGCAGAGCCAATAATGGTGGCACGGTCATCCACAATCATACACTCCTGTTAGCATCTTTTATTTTTATTGAGTTGAGCATACCTTGGCGTGAATGTAAACCATCTCGGAAACGAGCATCGGCGTCTCTTTGCCAACTTTGCCCCAACCACGCAAGCCAAACACATTGATGTACATGACTGGATCGATACCCGCTTTGCGTAATCGGCCAAAAATACTCTTTTCACCACGCGAGATGGAGTTGAATTGGCACTTCATAATATAACGCAGGGCGGTACCTTCGTTGTTGTCAATACTGCCCGGGAAACCGGGCAGCATGGGCACCACCAAGACAGCCTTCCAGTGCTCTTTGTTGGTATGCGCACGGATGATGCGTTCGACGAGCGCGTCGCCAATGCCATTCTCAATCTTGGTGCCATCCACCTCGGTGCTCGTAATGAAGAATTGATTCTCAATGTAGACAAAGTGCTCGGACTCCTTGATGAGACTGCAGTAGGCGTTTTGAATACTGTGCTCAGTAGCGTCCAAGCCAAGACTCCAGTTGCCAGAACTGCGCAGGATTTGTACTTCACACGTGCCCGTCAAGCCGTACTTTTCAAGATCGACAGGGTCGTAATCTGCCGGCGGCAAGAGCATCGCCATCGGCCGACGCGGCGGTTTCGTACGCAAGAGGTAATTCCATCGCTGAACGAAATGACGACCAATATCACGCGCTGCTTGACCCAGCAGACACATACTAATGTCGTGCCATGGCATCCGTGGAATCTTGCCGCGATCGTACAACTCACCATACGGCTTGTCAAGCGTGTGGAAATCGAGAACGCGTGGGTTGGAGTAGTCTTTACCGGGCCAAACTTGTTGATCACGGTCGCGCAGCTTGTCACCGGCGCCAGGAACAGACTTGCTGCCGATTTGCTCACCGTCGCCGGTACGCAAGTTGTCCTTGTCATCGACGAGAATGTGCTCGGGTGTATCCCATCGACCAAAACACAAGTCGAGACCACCGACAAAGCCAATCTCATTATCCACCACAAGAATCTTTTCATGATGCGCCCAAAAGAAGGTGACTTGCTTCAAATGACCTGGCGAGCGCTGCAATAAGATGTTGGGATGCAAACCCATCATGGAATACTTTGTATAAGTCGAGTCAATCGGCACCGTTGTGCCAACATTTTGATAAATGATGATGAAGATCTTGACACCTTCCTGCGCTTTACGCTGCAACAATCGGTCAAGACGCCACTTTTCTGCAATAGCCGAAGGACGACGCATGTAGAGCTCGGGACTCAACCACCAGTCGTGAATGTAGATCGTATCTTTTGCGTTGTAAATCGCACGCGAGACATTCCAAAAGTAGTCGCGGCCATCGACGAGCCATTGTGCAGCGACATTGGTACGCACGGGCGCAAAGCTGCCAAAACGGTGCTTCTTGGCCCAAGGAGACGTCTCAGCCATGCCTTCGATGCTCGTGACAAATTGCGCAAGTTGCCTTTCATTCTTGGCGACGAGATTGATGCGTCGCTCGCTATTCTTCATCTTGAACTGATGATGCTGTGGGTGCATATGACCGTCCGAATCGCCTGAGAGATCCGACAAGAAATCACGCCGCGTAATGTCAAAGTGGTGGTCGAGATAAAAGACATCATACACCTCGGTCGCGCTCGGGTGCTCGACGGAAAGGATGTAGCTTTCGCGGACAAGATACCAACGCGGCTTGTGTCGTCGTTTGATTTCAAATGGATTGCACGTCATGCCACGCGTGGCACCATGCACACTGCGAATCGCCAAAAAGCCTTCTTTGCCAGATTTGCGCTCATCGCGTGATAGACGAATACCTAGCGTCGATAGTTCCAAAAATTTGCAAAGCCGGTTGCATTCTTCGCGAAAGGTGTAAGCGACAAGACATTTCCGCAGCCAGGCTCCAATCTTGTGTGCAACAATGCGCGCATACTGTCGGTCCTTGTCCACGAGCTGGGTGGCACCGCCGACGGCGCCGGCGAGAGCACCGATGCCTGCCGCAACACCCGACCCGACATCTTGCGCAATATGTTTCGTTCGGTCGTTGCCTTCAAGTTTGCGTGCGCTGCGAAAGAACGGAAGTGCCTCGGACGGAAACTCGGGCGGTTTGGTCGTCTTGGTCAATCGCAACTTGCGTCGAATGCCGAGTGAGAGATTGAGTCGCCAAAAGTCCTCCAAATCACGTTCAATAACCCATCGCTTGCGCGCTTCACCAGTACCGTACTCGAGCTCAATCTTGAACTTGAGGTGCAGACGTGCATGGGAAGGACCTTCGGTGTCGGGCACCAATTCAAAGTTGAGCAATGAGAAGAGGACAGGCACGCGCGCTTCTTTGCCACGATCATCCTTCATCAACGCAGCACCGACCAAGACACCTGGTAAAGCGCCGGCAATAAGGTAGTTGATGATGTCTTGATTCATTCCCTTTGGCTTCTCCTTTTTGACCTTTTTCGTAACCGCCATACGTGCCTTGATGCGATCCCATCGCTCACGGACCTTGGCGCGCGATCCCGAGGCAGACTCTTCTCGACGATGCATCGGTTCGCGCTTACCACCTTGCAACCTGCTTGGTTCTGCAAAACTCTGCGGACGCACTTGTTGACCCTCTGTATGCGATCGCTTCATTTGATAACGGTTATGCGGCAAGTCTGGTAGAGATTGCATATCCGTATCGCGTCGAAACGGTGCAATAGGCTCGTAAACGCTCGATCCGCTGCGTGTCAACGGATGATGAAATTGCGGCGCTGGAGAAGCAGCGTCCTCGCCACGCAGAACATTAATCCTATCAAATGGATTCGCATGGTTACCGCCTGATCTCGGCAAGGGAGCCGTCATCATATCGCCTGGTGTATACGCACTGCTGCCAACATTACTGCCACCGAAATCACGCTTGAATCGGCTCAGAAAACTGGGATGCTTTGCGCTTTCCAAGACGGGCGCCTTGTTGCGCTTTTCAGAGGAAACACCGACCGCATCTTCGTCGTCTTGAATCGTTGGCATCGTTGCGTTGGTGCGCACTGTGTCTCGCGTCAAGGGCCGCGCTAGCTTCAGGTGGGCCTCTTGTTGAGATGTCGCTGCGGCACTGCCATTTGCGCGGGAGGGTTTAGCGCCTGTTGCGGCTTGTCCTTGTGATGAAGCCATCTGCTGCACCCACTCTGCACTATGTCGCACAAGGGTGCAAGTGTCTATGCTAAAAGCAGAATAAGCCAACGAGCGTTTGTCTTGCTTGTCTTGTTGCTTGTGTGGTTGGTTAAATTTGGGCATGACGGCATCCAAGTCAAGAGAGGCTTGTACGAGAACCGTCGAAGGCCACCGGCAAAGACGGCATCAGTCAGTCATCAAGATATATTGCCTGTAGCGCCAAGATCATGTTCATATCCATATTCACCATATGACAATATACACTATAGCGACGTGTCACCGCGCAGCATAGGTCGAAGGCAGCTGCTTCCGTATCGCCTCGACGTACGAAACCCGGCCGCCGCTTCGGACAGTGATAAAGTCCTGCATGAGGCCGGCACTCAATCCTGCTAAACCGCCCATGCGCATTGTCCTCCGCATCAGTTGCTTTGAAAAGTTGTCTGCGCAAGTTAGTGTCTGGTCTCTTCATAGAGACAGTGTAAAGAGTTCTTACTCTTGTAGGAGAAGAGACCAGCCGTAGCAAGAGCCGCCAGTGTACTATTACCAGCGTCAACCGTTCCGCCGCGTGCCCAGTCCAAAACCGCTTCACTGCAAAGGTACAAGCCCGTCCAACCGGCCGCCCGCATCGCATACCGCACGCCGCCCTTGATAGCGCCATACGCAACGCGATAATTCTTCGTCTTGTGATAGAAATACCACCCTTGATGCGTCCGGGGGAGCCGATGCGCATTCTCGGCAAGGAACTGATGCGCGGCGCGTTTGCCGGCCGAAAGACCGCCGAGTGTAAAGGTGGTGATGGAACAGAGTGAGAGGGCGACGGCCAGGCGCGGGAGCGGAGGTAAGCCTAGGCGATTCCGGTCCTGGCTAGAGACTTGCATTGTCGTCATCTGCTAGCGCTGAATACACTCGCTGTCGCACATAGCACGACTGTCCTTGCAGTACTTGTGCTTTGGGTGTTGAGGTTGAAGGTGAGTCAGCAAGTTGAGTCAAGTTTCTGACGAGTTCGCAGAGAATTGTGTCTATGAAAGCTATGAAGGCAGAGCAACAGACCAAGGCAAATGCGACTGAATTCAGGCACAATGATCAATCTTGAAAATAGAACAATCGTCTCTATTCATTTGCGACGTTTTCAAAGTTGGGCTCGCAAAGCCAACCAGCTCGTGCTGACGTCGATTCAGTTGCAGCGACCACAAAGGCCTCGCAGAAAGTAAATCTTTCATCGGGAGCACCTCCGACAGCCGGAATGGAAGGCGGATACTTGAGTGTAGATGGATTCACGATCTTTTGTCCCGTTTTCGTGCAAACCACGGGGACAGCATCGGAAAAGAAGCCAAGTTGAAAGGTTGTTTTTTTTTTTAATTTCAAACATAGTCTATACGAAGACACCTGGACTAGCCCAGGCGACAGGTAAGCTATGGGAAAAGGTGATTGATGGCAAGTCCATCTGAGTCTTTGGGTCAATATCGGCAAATTTCATGGTGGCCATGGAAGCTAGATAGCAGCGTGTTCGGTCTGACATGGGCAAGGCGCTCACCTCAAGCTTTTTGCCGATAAAAAGATTGTTTGGACCCATGGTGAGAAAGTTCAAGACGTGTTGATCGTCTTCCACCACTTCCCAAGCAGGATATTCCAACGTCGGCGCTCGAAGAGCAGCAGTCAACTTCAAGGTTGTCGGATCGACGCTCGATGCAACACAATGCCAGTTGCGAGGCGGTGCCGGTTTGGGCAAACCAAAGTCTGGTTGCACGAGAGGCCATCGAAAACAGTGCGTGTAGCTCAAATGTTTGTCTGCATAATTGGCTTCGATGGATGGCGGATTTCGATCCACATTGAGACCATCACTGCAAAAGACAACGACTGCCGGTACTTGCATGGCCGATATAGTAAGGTGCTTTGGTAAGAAGCGCTCGACCTTTTCTCGCTTTGTGCTGTCTTCAATGAAGAACTCTGGTCGCGATATTGCCAAGAAGCAGTGCAAATGTTGCTCCCTTTCTCGCCAATCAGGCCCAATGAGCTCCTTGATGGTGTAAATTTTCCGACTCTGGTCGAAGGTAACGTATTGCAGTTGCATCGACTCTGGACCATCATCTAACAAGGCCTCGGTAAGCACGGGCTTGACTAGCTTGGCATAGCTGACGGTTGCAGTGTAGTATGCGCAGTAAAAGCCAGCAAACAGGACCTTGAGCTGATAACTTAACATCTAGAACACTGTGCAGCGCTTTTAGTTATTAGGATGAGTCTCGTAACGCGACGATATTTGTTCGTGAGAGCGCAACAAATTAGACCACGTTGCAGCTACGGTTTGTAGGAAAGTGGTCTGATAAAACGCTGCTCGTATCTGGGGCGGCACTCGGGGTCTGCAGACGACTGCGGCAATCTAACAAACAAATGAATTTCAAACTCCTGGCCCGAGTACTTGAACCCAGGGCCAGCTGAAGCTGATGCTGCAACACGTGATTGCAAGAACAAATGCCGCTGATAGGGCTGTTCCATCTGCGCGACCAATGAGATGTTGCGATATAAAGCTCCTCGGCCTCACCAAAGTGCGGAAGTACCTTTGGTGAGGTGGGATAACCGTGCGCAAACCCGGGCATAATATGGGAATCGTCCTTGCGAGATAATTTCGTATCGATCCACAGATGGAAATTGCCAAAATTAGATTGTCCTTCCGGTCCACAGATGCAAACTGCCAAAACTAGATTGTCCTTCCGGTATGCTTTCGCTAAAACCCTTTCATTTTAACCTCTCTGCAAGATACCACAGCTACAGATCGTTTGAATGCATCACCGCAGCAGCGTATGACGGGGAAATTAAGATTGAAACTTGAAGACAAACCTGGAGCTCTGATGATTACTAGCAACACAAGATTGCAAAGGCAGCGAGCTAATCGTAAATTCTCGGCCCTTCACCCAAACATATCCACTGTATTCAACAGTTCCAGCAAAGAGCTTTATTGCGAACTTGAAGTTAAAGCTGTATGTCTTCCAGTGGTCGGCAAGCACGCCCAGCCTGTCTGTAGAACATGATTTTCGTCGGTAATAGCAAGCGCCCTGCAACTCGTACTCGTCATTCCGGGCCCACCTCCGACAGCAAGAATAGAGGGCGGGAGCGCAGGTCCCACACTGGCGTCAGTGCTTAAAGACTTCGGTTTGCAAAACACGGCGACAAATTCAGTATCGGTTCGAATTTGAAATGAAATTGACGGCGACGTCAGGCGATTGATGGTGTCCGAGTCAGTATTCTTGGTAGTCAGCCATGACAAACTTGCTAGATAGCATTGTTCTCCTGCATATGGCGCCAACTTGCCTGTAGTAACCTTGACATCCACAAAACGATTGTTAGGACCTATGCCGATGAAACTAGTTCCAACTTGGGCGTCGTTGACTACTCGCTCCCATTCGGGGAATTCTAGCGTTGCAGGTTGCAGTTTAGGCGCTGGCAAGTTGTCGAACGATAGAGGATCGACAATGGATGCGACGCATACCCAACTGGGGGAGACGTGGCTCGTGTCACTCCAACTAGGTGGATTCAGAGGCCAGCGATAGCATCGCGTGAAACGAAAAAGTGAGCCAGCATAAGTTGCCTGAATTGACGGCGGATCCTGCTTGGTGTTGAGACCATTGCTGCAATACACGACAACTGGTGAAGTTGCCTTTGAAGTAGATTGGATCAACAAGTTTCGCTCAATTTTCGCCTGTTGGGACCGATCTTGCTCAAAGAATCGGGGTTGCGAAACTGTCAAGTAACAGTGCATGTGTTGTTCCGTTTCTTTCCAGTTTTGATCTACCTCCCTGATCGCGTATCCATTTGGTTGCGATTGTAAAGTAATGTATCGTGATTCAATTGTGTTTGGTTGCTTTTTGTTGTCGATGAAGACTTGTGTCAATGTTGGCTCATCAAATTTGATACTCAGCACAGAGGCTGGGACTATGGGGACTGTAGCCACAGACTGATCATGTGTTCTTCGTATCGGTCGAAACGCCAGTGGTCTTGGCTTAGGCAATGAAAATTCTTCAGCTGCTGCTGACACTGAGAAGATACAGAGCAGCTGTACGACAGTCATCGTGTACAAATACATGGATCGAATGCTCCGTGTCGTCTTGTAATCTTTCTTTCGTTCTTTCGTTCGTACGTCTTCTTGAGAAGGTTTGTCTTTTGGCGAAAGGTGGAACTATAGAAAGACTTGCGTGGTCATAAATTTTATACTACACGTCACTTTCAGCGCAAACATATTCACGAGGAGCTGCCAAATAGTAGAACCCACAAACAAACAGACAAAGAGACAAACAGTCGCAACAGCACCTCTCAGATGTTTGATGAAAAGTTTGCGTTCTCTAGCAGTTGGATATGGTACACATCTGCAGCAGGCTTGACTCAACAGCTGAGAACAAAAGACTAAATCTGTGCTGATATTTCTTTCGGCAAGCTTGTCACAAACGGAGGATGCCGCTTGGTGACGCATACTATTTGGCTTCAAGCATGTTCCACCTTACAACGCTGCCATATGGAGAGACTTCAATTGCTTGACGAGAAGCAAAAGCTCTCCCGTCGTCGCAGTGCTACTGATACCGCAAAGAGCGAGTGTCGTCAGATCTGACAATCGTTCAAGCACCCTGAAGACGTAATATGGCCATCATTTCAGAGTCTATATACTGTTCGTTGAGATAACTGCAGGATGCAGGAAAGTGTCGTGTCTGCTGAGCACTGTACCTTTTGCAGGAATGCACAAGAGGATTCAGAAACGTTTATGTTCTCGCAGGCAAAAGGGGTGTTACGCAAAGCTTGGCGATTCTTTGGCTCGTATGCGCGAGCGCAACCACATCAGGTCAGCCAATATACAAGCAAAACACAGTAAAGGAACTGTCTGCTGTGAAGAGGTCCTCGGAAACCAGGACACGCATGCCTTGTGGTGGTCAAGCAGAGGCTGTGTCATCACGTTCAATTGTGATTGCAAGTATCCCGCAGTTCTGTCTCGCTGACAGCTTCTATTAAGGGGCAAGGTGAAATTGTTGCGATGTGAAGCCCCTCGGCCTCACCAGGGTGCGGAACTGTCTTGGGTGAGGTGGGATTGCCGTTCGAAAACTCGGGCAAAACAGAGATGAGCTTCAAAGAAAACGGCTTGATTCCGTGAATTCTAGCCGTCAGCCGGCTTGAGGTACACAACCGGTCCGTAGCACTCAAATCTCACAACATTATGGCAGCGCAACCCTTCAATCAGTCTGTGAAAATCGTCCAATTCTAAAGATCCTCATGCTTTGCATTCGAGCTCGTGATATAGATAACTGGATCTACAGAAGACTCTTTGCAGCGCCAATGCAGCAACTTCTTGTCAACACCCAGAGTGGGCTTGCAGTCAGTGAAGTATTTCTTCTTTGTAGTTCCGACGGTCATGATGGACTGTGGCACCATTGGAAACAACCACCGCGGCAAACCTTTATTTTTGGCACAGAAAATGGCAGCCCTATCGCCAGTATCGCGTAGTCCAATGAACAAATAGTCATCTTGTTTGAGGAATGCTACGGGAAGATAGCGTTCTGCGATGATGTAACAGGTGAATGACTCGACGAACGTCTTAATTGCCGCAGCTGGATCGCCCGGAGGGGAAAAGTCTGTGATTCCATACATGTTCACATCTTTGCTTTGCTCATCAGCAAACAAGACGAAGGACAGCTTTTTCGCGGGTAAAGGCGACAACCAATGCGCTGATTCTAGTGTTGGCAAATCAAAGTTCTTGTCATAGGAAACCGGCAGAGTAGGATCAAAACTCGATGGGACACAGGTCCAGAATCCATTAGAACGCGATATCTTCAATTGGCCCCCGGAATCATCTTTCTGTCCGACAAAGCAGTGTGTGAACTTGAAAAGTGGCGCAATCGAGGTGAAAGGATGGGGAACCCTTGAAAAAGACGCTGCAATTGAAGGAGGATACTTGAAATTGGGAGGCAATCCCTTTGGCTTAAGCTGCGGAAGACAAAAGACAACCAAAGGAGTTTCTGAATGAGTTTGGGAACTGGAAAGATCCAACTCAACCTTTTGTCTTTCACCATTCGCGTTGGTGACGGCATTAAAGAATACTGGATCGGACTTGGTCAGGTAGCATCTTCCGCTGAGCTGGAAAGCTGGCTGAAACTTGACTGGTCGGACAATGTATTGAACAGTTGTTATAGAAGAGGCTTCACTCAATCCAATGCAGTACAAGTCTCTTGAAGAGGAACCGCCACGGCCACGAAAGACACCTGACAAAAGAGGCTCTTGCTTAGCCGACCTCTTTAGATGGGCAATTGAGTAAGACGCCGCTACTGTGCTGTGAATGACCAAGTTGACATTGATCAAGTGAAGTATGATAAGATGTAAAGCATAAATCATTGCCATCATGAGTTGCGGTCAGGTGTTGTCGTCTTCAGCGATGAATCCAGTTGTCGTCGCTGAGTGAGGGCTGCAATTGACGTGGCTGCTGAGAACTTTTGACAAAATCAAGAGTAGAGCCAGTGTCTCGTTGAGGACATGCTCGTATAAGCAGTCGGGGGCAAAATTTGTCGCACAAACAAAAGAAATCCAATCGGAGCACAAATCCGATTAGTCCCGTACGCTTGCCGATTTCAACCGCTCGAGACTGTCCTATGAATGCTACCATCACCCTCAGCAAACGATCGCGAGAGCCATCATAGTGCGAGCTTCAATGCATACATACACATGTGAGTGGAGATGCAGCGGCCGCAATTAGAAAGTACAATGAGCCGGCATCCATATGCCATATAAATGTCCACATGCTTAAGACCGTTCTAACTGAATTTTGATCAATCTTAATTTTGAACAACAACCACATCTAATGCAGTTGCAGAATCTGAACGCAAAAGCCAATCGCCTGAATGTTTTTAGGAACAAAGTCATACACCGGATTTTGTCGCAACTAGGAATCAATGTTGACTTACCGTGCGTGAATCGGGAGCTGAAGCTTGAGCTGCAACTGTAGCTGGATTTGATCTTGGAAGCGGACAGCTGTCGGACCTGAAAAATCCAAAAAAAGTGAGATTACAAGTTCATGTTGTTTCTGAGGACAAGAAACGTATTTGGAAATTAGTAAACTTTGACAGTCCATGTTATGATATAAAGCTTCTCGGCCTCAGCAAAGTGCGGAAGTACCTATGGTGAGGTGGGATGACCGTACGCAAAGCCCGGGCATAATAGTCCAGCCTTTCCAGGGCAATGCGAATATTCAACTCAAGCTACGATGTATTTATGTATTTTCTTGCCAACATAAAAAAATGTCAAGACCTTTTGGTATCCTCGTGTGCAGCGACTGAACTACATTTCCATTGTAGTGGACGCGCTTGTAATGGACCCACTTCGTACTCTTGCTTGATAAGACAGGAAGTGCCGTGGGTCAAACCTGTATCATCTTTCCCGTAGATTGACTCCGGGTACTTTAAGCCAATAGGAAGCTTGAGAGCGGTCTGAGTTCGTATACAAGTGACGACGGCAGCTTCTTCGCTAGGAGGAAGAAGAATTCGATAACCATTGTATCCATGTTGACTGAGCTGCAGATACTCGCGCCTCCATGGAGTGAGATAACATCGTAATTTGTTCTTTGTTTGTCCTTCCGGGCTCGTCAGAAGATAAAGTACAGGAGAGAGGCTTTTTTGATCCTTAGCCAAGTCAAACTGAATGTATGGTAGAACACCAAGGACGCTCATAGTGGTGGTTTCTCCATTCAAGATTGGCTGAGAGCGTCGAGTTGGATCAGCTCTCGACGGAGTACAGTCGAAGAATGGAATGCTTGAACGACCCTTTGGTATGTATGCTCTACAATGGGTAAAGCGATATTTGTCGAAGCCAGCTACTGCAGCTCTTATTGATGGTGGATTATCACTCGAAAGAAGCCAAGGAGGCGGGTCAGGTCGCTGGCAAAATATGACACCGTCTTGAGCATCTTTGAATGGGATCCGAGTTGCTTGCGGCGAGCTTTTGGTAATTTCATCGAAGGCAGACTGGTATTCGACAATGTAACAGTAAGAATTGGCCAGGTATGATATGTCCGTGATTTCGTGCGTCTGGTATCTAATGCTTGTACCCGCTACTGCTGCTGCAGCTGCCTCTTCAGTAAACTGGAGTTCGATGATTTTCGGAGGCGAGTTTTGAAAAAGGTTCTTGGTGGATAGCATTCCATCCAAGATTGGCGAGGCTCTGGCTGGCATCGGCTCTGAGACTGTGAGCCCGCCAAAGCAAAGCAATAGAGTGGAGATAAGCACGTGTCTCATTGAATACAGATACAGCATTGTGTGAGATCCCGTTAAAATGTTGTGCTCAGTCTAAGGACCGTTGGCAAATGCAAGGCAAGATCAGCGTTAACTCCTGATTTATACTCCTAGGTCTGCCCAGGGCTGGGGAGTTCGGAATCTCTGCCAACTCCGGCGGCTGCGAAGACAAATAGCGTGGCAGCACAAATAGATCTCCCCTAGTCAAGGGATCCTTAGCCCGGGGCACCAGCCGCCGAGAACCACATATGTTTTGCAAATGAGAAAATCATTTTCCACACATTTTGGACTGTGCAAGGATCTGTTGTAATATGAAGCTCCTCAGCCTCACCAAAGTGCGGAGCAATTTTCATCGACATCATCTGGAAGCTTTCTCGAAGTCGCAGATTCAGCGACTACGAAGTGGCGACACTCACAGGAACCGAGCTTGCGAAGCTGGTCCTGCGAATAAGAGCACGCGCCTTGCGCGCGGGCTGATCTCCCGGGTGTTTTAGTGGGTAGGCTCGCGACATCGCCTCAAGCGACGTCTTGAGGAGCCCCACACTGCCGAAAGGCGTACGTAACCGTATTTCATCCTTATCCCGTAGTTCCTTGGACTATGGTCCTTGTTGTAGCTATGTTTTGGCATTAAAAAAAAAAAGCGGAAGTTCGAGTCCCGAGGGGGGCATTATAATCCAGCCTGTTCTCGAAGGACTAAAAAAGGGAAAGTTGCTGCCGATAGGGACATGATTTCGCGTTAGACCCAGAGGGGTGCTCTCGGGACATGTGGCCTCGGAGCTAGGGGGAGTGTTGTGATATAAAGCTCCTCGGCCTCACCAAAGTGCGGAAGTACCTTTGCTGAGGTGGGATAACCGTACGCAAACCCGGGCATAATAGTATCGGCTTTTCCGGCAATGTCTTCATGCCTTGCGACACAGAAATCCGTGATATCTACGCGATAAACATACTCTGATCATCTGAACTTCATGCCTGCAAGAAATGTGCAAAGATCTTCGGTGATGTGAGACAACCATCGCAATCCAGTAATTGGCGCTATAGATGACACGTCAATTTTCTCAGTCGCATCAGTGCATGGCTGTAGAAACGACAAGATAAAGGCTCCGAGGATTCGCAATTGAGCACCCACGGTCATGACCATACCATAGTCACCTGATTGATAATTTCGCTGATAGTAGATTCTGTGCACTGATAAGGATTCGATAAGATCTTATGTCATTTGCATTTGAGGCGCGCCCTGTCATGACAACGTAATACATGCGCCTGAATTACGTCCGCACTTGTATCTTGCTACATCCGCGCAACTCCATTGTGAGCTACATCTTTATATTTATCTTAAATGTCATGGTGGCGTGGAGATGCCTACTCTAGGAGAACATTTCCAATGCAGACTATCCTTCTCAACCTTGGCTTGATCAAATTGAGCAGCACAGGTCGTTCCAGGAGTAATGCTCTTGCTAGTTAGAGCATAGATCGAACCTGGATATTTCAATCCGACCGGAAGGGAAGACACGGTAGGAATGCAGGCGACCGTGACAGTCTCTTCTCCGCGAGCAAGCACGATCTCTTCCCCCGCGGGCTCAGGTACAATCAAATCACGATACTCAGCTTTCCATGGGGTCAGATAGCAGCTGAGACCGAATTGAGTCTGGCCTTCAGGCGCTGTGAGCAGATGCAGTTCTGGGATGAGGCGCTTTCCGTCGGTAGATAGTTTGAATTGGATACATGGTAGGAAGCGCCTGACAGTCGGCGTGAAGAACGTATCATGCAAAATTGGGGTTTTGTTGCCAGCCCCATTAGTATATCTGCTTGGATCAAGTCTAGACGGCGAACAGACAAAATACTGCGAATCCGCGTCAATCAGCTGAAATCCTCGGCAATGGGTGAAAGGATAGTCCTCGAAATTCTTGACACGAGCTTCGATTGATAATGGATACTGGCTTGCTTGGAATCGAGGAGGGAAGACCGGACGCTTGCAGAATATGGCACCGTCTTTGGCGTTGGCTGGATGATAGAAAGGGACTCGGAGATTTGCCGGAGAGCCATTAGGCTACTTGAGATTGTCAAAAATTGGTTGGTACTCGATAATGTAGCAGTATACATTCTCCAGCTCAGAGACATCCAGAATCTCAAGAGCTTCGTATTCAATGTTGGGAGCCGCGGCTTCTTTCAACTGGATGATATGCAGGTGCGATCTTGGGCGAACGACCGCTGTCGAAAAGGCCTTGTCCAAAATTGGTGCCACTTTCGACTGTCGGCCAACTGCGGCTGCAGCGTGAGTCACGCCACCTGGTTGATTGAGCAAGTTGACGAAAATGACCTGAAACAAGAGCGCAATCCTCATCAGCGCAATGATTTGTTGCTATTCAGATTCCTACTGATTGGCAGGCTATAATGCACCAATGTCAAGCTCCTAACCGGACTTTATACCTTTTAAGCTTGAGCGCAAACACCGGCGGGCAGAAAGATCCCACCAAAAAAAGTCCTCCGGGAGGATTATTCCGTTTTTGAAACATCCTCCGGAGGACGGCGAATGTCCACCCTAAAATCGCGAGAGAAAATTGCGAGTTGCGTTTCGAACGTCACTAGATCGCGTGCACTCTTCGCTTGATCCTGATAGCTATGTGCCTTTGACTTACTGTAAACCTCAACTACACTTCCGGGCGATGATTTACACACTAA
>QXDR01000012.1:0-32278 GCA_003717165.1 Protomyces inundatus | reverse complement strand
TTCAACTAACTAGCTAAGATAGGGGCGGCGGGCGGCTCTTATGATATAGCCGTCAGGGGCATGCCACCCTGTGACTGCTCTCGTGGCCGAACGTCTCACGGGTGTCACGCCTTGAGCACCCTCAACACTACTTTCGTCAAAACTCTCCGACTGGATCTTCAATCCAAACATCACAACATATTCTGCCTGAACACAAATTTGCAGCTGTGGCTATCGAAGCTATAGCAATAGCGTTAGAAGACTCAGATTCGCTTGGAAGATGTGTTCACAGCTGCAGCGACTCACCTGTATAGTCATTTGGTTCAAGTTTGCCAGCTTCAGGTTGCCCTCGCCAACTGCTGCAGCTAGATTATCCGAAGAACACAACGCGACTTATGCAAGTTCGCCACCGATTTTTCCCGTGAACTCACTCGATCCAGGGAATCCAACTGCTGGTTGTTACCAGACTGAAATTACTCTGACGACAATGAGCACAATGACTGAGCCCGTGCCATTTATACCGTGCTACATGATATGCCAGATCAAAGTCGAAAAAACTTTCAATCTCTATTGGAGCTACAATCTCGACTATGGCATGGAAATACGGTATACCATGGAAGCATGCATTGTGAGCGGCTCGCTATGTATCAAGAGCCATTCTTACCACCGTCTCGATCATTGGTTTGCCGTACCATGGTCCAATCATTGCGAGTGTGAAATTACCTTGAAGCTCAACAAAGTCTTCAAAGCAAATCAGGAATCGGTTCAGGAGCCTCAAGAGACCTTGGATTGCGATATCGCACCTCTATCTCGGAGGTTCGAAATTTTCGGCTGGCAACTAAAGTATGGCGAGATTGACAGAGCTAGGCTCATCGCAAAGGACGTAGCCTGCGGGTTCGGTCCTGATCAATGCGCTTGTGGCTGGCTAGGTGAGAGTCGCTGCTCCAAGACGCGGCAACCGCAATATCAGAAGGTCATGGGTGATGTACCGCTCTACAGCACCGTGGCTATCGGATGGCTAGCTCTTCCTTTTATCCTTTAGACCGACACGTTCGTGGTTGCAGCAGATGATGTCATTTGTTGAAGAAGTTTAGGCTTTGGGGGTTTCTATCTGCTTGCTTGTTTGCTCAATCGCTATTTGTGCTGTGCAACTTCGGACTCTGCAGGACTTACCAACTGCAAAATAATGTGTGTCAGATAATGGAGGTAGGCTAACAGCCCAAGACTACAGCTAGCTGTAAAAACTGACATCTTCGCTCATAGTCACATCAACTTGAGATCTAGAATTGTAAGCAATTCTGCAATCAATCACAAAGATTGGCATATGCATGCAAACAGAATTTTGGAATCTACATGACCACGTAGCGGGCAGCAAAACATTTGCAAGTTGTAATGTTGCGCATTTTGGTTCAAGATTCCGAAGTTGCATCCTTTCTGTTTGTTCAAGGTTGCCACTTCTCCTGTGAAGCGTAAGCCACGTGGCTGACAAATTGGCTTTATTCAGAGCGCTGCTGTGTCGCATTGCACATGGAGCACGCTGGTGGACGCAATCATCATACATCTTTACAGCTTGACCTCACCAGATTTGAATGTGAAGTTTCATTGAATCGCCGAAGCTGTGAGGATTGCAGCATTCAGTCACGCCAGCGCTCACAAAATGATGTTCCCCCTGGCAACAGAATTTGAGTCATGCATGCGCTCTTTCTACTTATGCGGTATCAGCATCTGAGTATCCCATCATCTTGACATTTTACAAGCAGAGGTTGGCAAAC
This sequence comes from Protomyces inundatus, assembly GCA_003717165.1. NCBI lineage: Eukaryota > Fungi > Ascomycota > Taphrinomycetes > Taphrinales > Protomycetaceae > Protomyces > Protomyces inundatus. Next base: position 30,527 of record QXDR01000012.1, on the reverse strand, counting down.
TTCTGCAATCAACACTCATGCTACCGCGGCTGCCTAGACTTTGTTTTGCGCTTCTGGTGATTCCTCATATGCATGAGAACTGGGGGCAGCTCATCCCAGCAGCTGATTTAGAGGCCTACTGGTCCCGTCAAGATGCAGAAGACTGTGTCTCTGCAAGTGTCACCTTCAGAAAAATATTGCATACGGAGAGCTGGCTCTCAGATGACGAAGGTCGGTATGGGCCGATTCCTTCACCATGCAAATGGCTGTGCGCAGGCATCACAACACGAACGTTTTTAGGGTACTGGGGTCCGTATGCCCGCTGGTTTGGACGGCCTAAAGATCGCTGTCTGCTTGCTGGCGAATTATGCGTCACGAAACGTACTGCAAAACTCGTTCGGTTTGGCTCCATCTTTCGCGACGATTACAAATGCGTGTGCGAAGCAAAGGTCATCCTCAGAAGGCTCCTTAAGCAAGATGCCGTTAACGAAAAATGGCTCGATTGTTCAGTCGCAGCTGTTGTGAATCGACTGGAGGTTGATGGGTGGCTAGCTTTGAGGAGGGGGCTTCTTGAGACGTTTCCAGAGACGTTCATCATCAATCGGGACGTGTCTTGCCAAAAGCCAAAAAACAGTTGTGGGTGTAATTGGGCAGGCAAGGACCAGTGTGAACCGCCCAGACCAATTGAAGATTACGAAACATCGCCCTTTGACATCACCAGTGCTCTCAATCCGAATGCCTGGGTGTGAAGGCACGGCGCCGCAGACGATTTATGGACAGGCCCATAGGAGCATGCATGAGACATAGACTGATGCGTTGCCGTGCTTGCCGCGTCAGAAAAAACTACCAAAGCCAGCACCACATGTAGATTGGAATGATGAGATTGTCATTCTCAGTGCTGATACCTTCCATCAATCCAGTCATGCACGCACCCAGCAAGAATCGCCGAGCCGAGACGGATGCTGTTCCCGTCCATCCAAAGTGCCAAGCAAGACTGCCACCAAGCACGACGGCACCGATAAAGGCCAGCGTGCCCTCGGCGGATTTTTTCAAAGTGGGATACTTGTGTCGGCCAAATTTCTTGCCGACGATACTGGCTGCCGCGTCACCGACACCAAGTGTCAGGACGCCACTGAGTAGAGCGACATGCGACGAGGTGGAATTGATGAGTGAGAGCCAGACGGGCGACGCGACGCCAAGGAGTAGGAAGAGGTGGCTGACGACGAGATGACCGGCATGGTCGCGATGATCTGTAAATCCGCTGAGAAACTTGTGAATTGGTACACCAAACGGTGCAAGGACGGAAACGCGCACGACTTCTTCAAAGAGAAAGGCAGCCGTTGCTAGACTCAAGGCGAGATAGCTGAGTCCTGGGTCTCGATTCAGTGTTGGTAGGAAGAGCACCACCACAAGACCATGAAAGAACTTGCGCCGTCGATCGAGTGCGCGTGCACGACGTTGCTGTGTATCCTCGTCCTCGAAAAAGACATCGTCGTCTTTGGGTGCCAATAGTTTGATGGCGTTACGCGGCAAGCCTGAGAGACCGCCGACGGGTTTACTACCCCAGAAGTAAATGACGACAAGGACGCCAAGACCTGCGACGACGAGCCAGTAGAGGATGAGCACGAGGCGGGCGAGGGTGAGGTAGGCGAAAAGCCAGATGAAGACGTCTTGTCCTAGCGCTGCACCAATCAACGGTCGCACGATGACGATGACGACAAGAGCCATGATGATGAGTGCCTTGGCCGCAGCTGCAAACTTGAGCTTTTGAATGTTGCGCGGTCGATGTTGCGGCTTGATCTTGGCGAGCTTCATGCTCTGCTTCAAGAAGGGTGTCGCCAAACTGCAAGCGAGCAACAGTCCCCAGAGCATACCAAAGAGAAGTGTCTCGTAGAAGGCGCAAGGCTCGTGTAGATAGCGCCAGGTGAAGGCGGTGAAGGCATAGCTCATGAGGCAGAGTTCGACATTGTTGAGCGATGAACCTGCCAGGACGCGACCCACCTCTTGCACCTGCACGCCGAGCAACGGCTGCCAAGACCCCAAAAGAGCATACCCAAGCATCCAAACGGATGTCTGTGCGTCTGGCGTCCACGCACCGAGTGGTTTAACATGAGTGAGAAAGACGTGAAGGAAATGGACGGCGCCAAGGAAGGTGCTATTGCCACGACGGAAACTGACAGCATGCGGCAGGACCACGGTATAGAGTGCCAGACTCGTCCATCGATGTCGCGCGTCCATTGAGCCGAGGACGAAGGCGGCAAGCACGGCGGCAACCCAAGCGATTGCCTCGGTGTTCCAGATGACGTTGCCGGGCAATGTGTAGAGGGCGAGGACGAGGATCCATTCTCCTATATGATAGAGTGATTCTGCGCGTGTCATGACATTGTAGATTAGAAGCTAGGGATTGGAACTGCCTGCCTTATGGATGTTGTTCTTCTTGTTCTTGTTCTGTTGCTGGCTCTTGCTTCTTGTCCTCTTTGTCTTTCTTGTCGCGCTCGAGACACGAAGCCAGAACAGACTGCAACTCAACACACGCAGCCTTCGAGCCAACCCGCAACGCCAGCCAGACACCTCGACCTTCCTCGACACCAAACACCTTGAGCGTCTTTTCCCCAAGTGCCTCGCCGCCTTCCTCGAGTTTGTAGCCACGCCGTAGCGGCATGTTCAAAATCACCCGAAGCACAGCATCCGCTCGCATCACCAGCCGGCACCCTTGCTTTGGAGCTGTCTTTGTTGCTTCTTGCCCTGAGTCGTCTGCATTTGCCGTCGCTTCAAGCACGCGCAAGGTACCGACGCCGCGTTCCTTCCAACCCTCTGTCGCAGCTTCCGGATTGATGGCATAGAGTTTCGCCTTGACGCTGTGGAGGCACCGTTCACCTTCCTCGCCCGTCGGCACCGTGGTCCGTTCAAGCCCACGCACCGCCACATACTGCTCTTCATCGACGGCAGCTTCATCGTCCTCGGCACCCGCTTCGCCTTCTTCTCGCGGTTTATCGAGAAGTGAGCCAAACGTGCTTGTACCTGTTTGCAAGAGTGAGCCAAAGCCACCTGAACTGGCGGCACCGGCATTGCGTCCAAAACTGAAACCACCTGCACTAGATCCAGGTGCTGAGGCAGGCGCGCTGGCGAACCCGGTAGCGGACCCGAATCCGCTGGCACGCCCAAAGCCGAGTTGAGGTTGTGCAGACTCTGTAGAAGGCGAGGCAACGGGCTCAGTCGGCTTGATGGACACGTCGGCTGATTTATCTTCTGACCCTGTTGTTGATGCGCCGGCTTTGATCGTTTTCGTCGCGGTTGCGCTTTCTGACGCGTCGCGTGCGCTCTCGTCCGCGCCACTTGCCACTACAGCCTTTTTCTCAACGGCCTTGGTCTCTTGTGACGCGCTCGATGGCTTCTCGATGCTCGTCTCGTCATTAAGCTTCTCGGCATGCGTTGTGGATTTTGAATCATCATTCGCATCATGCGCCTCTTCCGACGTGGTCGCTAGCGCGATAGCCTCGTCCATGGAAGCCCTCGCTTCTTCTACACTTGGATCCAACTCTTGTCTCTTGGTCGCAAGACCTGCATCAGCCAAATCAGCTGACCCATCGACGTCGTCTTCTTCTTCGCGTTGTCGTTTTTCGGTTTCACGCTCAGAGTGCGCTTTTTCGCGCCGTTCTTGCAGCGTTGCCTCTGACATGGGCTTGTTTATTTTGTCTGTCATCTTGCCGCGTTTTGCCTTTAATCAGAGCCTCGATGAGGACAGAGAGTCGTTGGCGTGGGTGTCTCTTTCTTCGAGTCGGGTCGAGGGTTCAAGGTTGTGTAAACGAGCGAGACGACCAACAACCATACATCAATTGCAAGCTCCAGGTCAATCACTCAAACGCCAATGCATCTTTCTGGTCAATGGACATGAGCTTTGCTCTGAGCATCCTTTCTAATACTTTGCTGGGTCTGCCTTGCTACGCAGATATCAGCGTGAACGCCCGCACAAGCGCTAGCTCCCTGTCTATGAAATACAAGTGCTTCCAGTGCTACACGCTTGAATGTGAGGGATCGTAATGGGGATGCTCGAGCATAGGGCTCTTCTTCTTTCTTTATCCAGCATCTTGGCGATGTCTAGAAAGACTGTTGTTGTCGCAAGCAAATTGCGCAAAAGCCGTGTTCCACACACTCTGACATGCAACCGATAGGCTCATGGCATTCGAGGCAAGACCTGCGAACGGCATCGCTGGCTTGGTTTTCATCTGGACTTGCGATCTTGTTTCTCATCGGCACATCAGATTGAGATCCAGTTTGTGCATCGACAATCGATTCGATACTTATTCGAGCATGACCTACGTACAGAGTCGTTATTCATCTGCAGCCGAGACGTATTTGTCCATGATCATCGATGGCCCGGTCTGATCTGCTCAAGTCAATACGATCAACCCTTTACTGATCCTTTGCGTGAGTGTCGAGAGACTTAAAGGAGACATCTTCTCCAAGGGCCTGCGACCTGACAGACGCAGGGTTTCTGGTCTGCACTATAGTGCCGTCGCATATGATCCGAAGTCTATGGTCTACGTTGAATCGGTGATCAGATCAGTCATCAAAACCAGTCATTCGACTCTCCATACTTGTCCTTGTAGATGCTTACATAAGTGTTCTGGCGCCTTCTGTCAGTCACGTGTGTCTTTGCCTGCGAATGAAAAAGAAAAAGGGAGAGAGACCAGCAGCAGCGACGTAAGCTCCTCTTCTTGAGATCAAATCGTCATCTATCCAAGAAAGCAAATAGCATCATGTTGTCTGCTCGTCTCATGAAGCAGCACGTCGGACGGACTTTGCTCCGACAACCGTTCGCTCGTCGGGCCATGTCTGAGCAAGTCAAGGGCCAAGTCATCGGTGTCGATCTCGGTATGTCCTCTCCTCTCACAAGACTCACAAGACTTTTGACAGCGTATAGCATACTAACATGGCTTAGGTACCACCAACTCGGCCGTCGCTGTGATGGAAGGCTCAACGCCTCGTATTATTGAAAACAGCGAAGGTGCCCGTACCACACCCTCCGTCGTCGCTTTTACAAAAGATGGCGAGCGTCTCGTGGGTGTCGCCGCCCGTCGTCAGGCGGTCGTCAACCCGGAAAACACCTTGTTTGCCACAAAGCGATTGATTGGTCGTCGCTTTGACGAGCCCGAGGTGCAGCGCGATATCAACCAGGTCCCCTACAAGATTGTCAAGCACAGCAACGGTGATGCCTGGGTTGAGGCCCGTGGCAGCAAATACTCACCCTCGCAGATCGGTGGCTTTGTTTTGGGCAAGATGAAGGAAACGGCCGAGGCATACCTCAACAAGCCGATTCAAAATGCCGTTGTCACCGTGCCGGCTTACTTCAACGACTCGCAGCGTCAGGCGACACGTGATGCCGGTGCGATTGCCGGCCTTAACGTGCTCCGTGTCGTTAACGAGCCGACGGCTGCTGCACTTGCCTATGGTCTTGACAAGGACACCGACAAGGTTGTTGCTGTCTACGATCTCGGTGGTGGCACCTTTGACGTGTCGATTCTCGAGCTCAACAAGGGTGTGTTTGAGGTCAAGTCGACAAACGGAGACACGCACCTCGGTGGTGAGGACTTTGACATCGTGCTCGTCAGGCACATTCTTGACCAGTTCAAGAAGGATGAAAACATGGATCTGAGCAAAGACCGTATGGCCATCCAGCGTATCCGCGAAGCTGCCGAGAAGGCCAAGATTGAGCTCTCATCGACGGTGCAGACTGAAATCAACTTGCCCTTCATTACGGCCGATGCTTCGGGACCCAAGCACATCAACACCAAGTTGACGCGCGCTCAGTTTGAGAAGCTCGTCGAGCCGATGATTAAGAAGACGGTGCAGCCGTGTGAAAAGGCCATGAAGGACGCCGGTGTCAGCAAGTCTGAGATTCAAGAGGTTATTCTTGTCGGTGGTATGACCCGTATGCCCAAGGTGACTGAGGTCTGCAAGGGCATCTTTGGCCGTGATGCCAGCAAGAGTGTCAACCCGGATGAGGCTGTTGCCATGGGTGCCGCCATTCAAGGTGGTGTTCTCTCTGGTGAGGTGAAGGATATCATTTTGCTCGACGTGACGCCGCTCTCGCTCGGTATCGAGACACTCGGCGGTGTCTTTACGCGTCTCATCAACCGCAACACGACGATCCCGACTCGCAAGTCGCAGACCTTCTCGACTGCCGCAAGTGGCCAGACTGCCGTGGAGATCAAGGTGTTCCAGGGTGAACGTGAGCTCTGCAAGGACAACAAGCTGCTCGGCAACTTCCAGCTTGTGGGTATCCCGCCTGCACCGAAGGGTGTGCCTCAGATTGAGGTCACCTTTGACATTGACGCTGATGGCATTGTCAATGTTGCTGCTAAGGACAAGGCCACCGACAAGGACCAGAGCATCACGATTGCGGCGTCGTCAGGATTGACCGAGTCTGAGATCCAAAAGATGGTGGACGAGGCGGAACAAAACGCCGGTGCCGACAAGGAGCGTAAGGAACAGATTGAGGCTGCCAACCGGGCGGATAGTGTCATGAACGACACAGAGCAGTCACTCAAGGACTTTGAGGCACAGATTGACAAGGCGGAGGCTGACAAGATCCGGCAGTCGATTGCTGACTTGCGCGAGGTCATTGCCAAGGCACAGGCTGGTGACTCGCCTGCCTCGGCTGCTGAGCTCAAGGAGAAGACGGACGCTGTGCAGAACGCATCACTCAAGCTGTTTGAGCAGGTTTACAAGAACAAGGCTGCTCAGGAGCAGGAGAAGAAGCCGGAGGAGCCCAAGGACGAAGAGAAGAAGTAGAAGTCCATTGTGTCAAGTACACGAACGACAATTTACAAAAAGTAAGAGTAGCATAGTCATTCCCCATTCATTCTGGACGTCGATTTGGTCGAGATGCATGTGTGTAGGGTCTTGGCTCGTGAGACTCGAGCTCGCTTGAGACGACGCTGAGCATATCCACGGACGTATTGTCGTCTTTGAGGCAAGCAAACTTGTCGCTGCCGTTATGTGATTGGAGTTGCTGTTGCGAACAGGTGCGCCTGGATAGATGCCAGCATACAAGGCTTGCGAGGATGAAGGCTGCCATGAGCGCCAGGGAGGCAATACCAAAGCTGTCGAGGGCTGCGAGGTTCATTTGCTGCAGGATGTTCGACATCTTGACTTGACTTGGACACGAGGATGGACAGTGACAAGATGTCACTGAATCTATAGCTGAGACGGTCTACATGATTGAGCTAGTCTGTGCGGGCTATCTCGATCAAGCTGAAACAATAGCCGTGTGTTCGTTGCACTATAGGCCAAAGCGGTCCAATCAAGTGATAACTGACGGTTTATACATTGCTTTGCTTGATGTCCATAGCTATCACGTTCAATTGAGCAGATCCAGATCGACTGATGCTTCTACACTTCTATAGATATCTTTGTGAGTGTTGTATCTGTTCATGTTGATTTCTGTTGCGCAAAATCAAATCAAAACAAAGCACAAGGCGCGCTCCCTCTTCTACCTACCATCAGCAAGCATCAACATCCTGATCCTAGGCCTTTAATAGCCATGTCCTCGACAACCGGCTCAAAGCAACTCAACAACAAGAGCACCATGCGTACCCCGCTCAAAGCACCCGACAGTCCAGCCGCTTCAGACGCCAGCAGCACAGAACAGTCCGTCGATATGAATGACTTTGATGGCTACAAAGAGTCGGTCGCGGCACAAATCGAGGCAGGCGAAGAGGCGGTTGCTGTGCTTGAGACGCAAGTGACACAGAGTGCCATGCGCATCCGACAACTCGAGGCTGCCTTGGCCAAAGCAGAGCGTCTGGTGACGCGCTTGCAAGGTAAACTAGAAGTCCGCGAGCAACCACCCTCGGCTCTCTTGCAAAAAGAAGAACTGCTGCAAGACATGACTGGGCTTGTCATTTCCAGCGTCACGCCAGAACACGATGGCTCTCTCTTCAATTGTATTCACACGGGCCTTCATGGCACCTTGAACTATACAATCAGTAAACCCAAGTCGCGTGAGGATGAGATCCTCTATACGCCCATGCTCGATGAGGTACGGGATGTGTCTATCCTGGCTGTGTTGCCGAAATACTTGTGGGAACCGATGCTGTTTGAGCAAGACCAGATCGGCGGCTTTATGCAGTGCCTCTTCAATGCCATCAACTACAAGGATGACAAGGAGAAGAAGAAGAAGAAGAAGCAGCAGCAGCTTCAGTAGGCTGGTCTATCATGTGATTCTCTTTTGTTTAAGCGCGCCTTTCGTATCATCCCTTTGACCATCCATTCTGATGCAATCAAGTGAGTCGCTCGAGTGCGCCGCGTGCTTGTGGGACAGTCGCTTGTAGAGCGGTGCGCAGATCTTGGTGGGCAGAGCGAAGTGCATTGCTCGTGAGGAAGAGCTGTTGCAGCTGAGTTGTGGTGCCAGCAAGGAGCGTATCCTGCTTGACGAGCTGACGCAGTGCCTGCTTGTCCTTTGCTGATGCCCAGGCCATCGCTAGGTCTTGTCTATCGCTAGGTCTCTCTATCGCTAGGTCCGGTCTATAGCAAGGTCCAGTCTATCGCTAGGGTAAGCAGGAGCCACACAACATTCACTTGCAACATCTGCAACATCTGCAACATCTGCTCACTCGCTGCAAACAAGACAAGAACAAGGCGCCTGCAATGGAAACCTCCTTTGACGAGGAGGAAGCGCTATCCGCACTCACAGCATCCACGCGCAACCTCTTCCACCTCCTCGTGCGCTCCTTCAAACGCGTACCAGGCTCAGACATCCTCATCCGCTACATCAAAAACTCGCATCAAAATGACCCAATCCGGACCATCATTGAACTGCTCCTTGTTGTCTTTCTCATCCTCTTCATCACAGGCAAGACCTATCATCCAGATTCGAATGCCGTCAAGCTGAGCGAGCGCGAGGTGGATGATTTAGTCGATGATTGGCAACCGGAAGAACTCGTCAAGGCGCCCTCGCCAAGTGAACAGGCACTCATCGATCGGATCCCCACCATCCAAGGGCATGTCGGTGCACGTGTCTCAGTGCGCTGCCCAGCAGTCTTGCAAAAACAAAAAGAAGTCATCCATCTAGCTTCCACCAACTTTCTCGACTTGCTCGGCGATGCGGCGCTCAAGGAGGAAAATATCGCCACGCTACGCAATTATGGTGTCGGTGCCTGTGGACCGCCTGGATTCTATGGCACGCAGGACGTGCATATCCAAATGGAGCGGGATATTGCAGACTTTTTGGGAACGGAGAGTTGTATCGTCTACGCACAGGCGCTCGGCACCATTGGTTCCGTTATCCCGGCATTTGCCAAGCGTGGTGATGTGCTCGTTGTTGACAAGGGTGTCAACTTTGCGATCCAAAAGGGATTGCAGATTTCGCGTTGCACCATCAAATGGTTCAACCACAACGATGTCGATGACCTCGAGCAGGTGCTCAAGCAAGTCAACAAGGAACAACAGAAACGCGGCTTGACGCGTCGATTTATTGTCACAGAGGGTATCTTCGAAAACCACGGCGATCTCGTCGACTTGCCACGCATCGTGGCTCTCAAGCAGCAATACAAGTATCGTCTCATCCTCGATGAATCCTGGTCCATCGCCACTGTTGGTAAACACGGCAAGGGCGTCACAGAACACTATGGCATTGATCCACGCAAGATCGACATGCTTATTGGTAACTTGACTGGTTCTTTCTGTTCAGGTGGCGGATTCTGTGCCGCCTCGGCTGAGATTGTCGATCATCAACGCATCTCGGGTGCTTCCTATGTCTTTTCTGCAGCGCTGCCGGCCATGATGGCGACGCAAGTTTCGGGATGTTTGCAACGGATGAAGCAGCAGCCGCAGCTCTTTACAACACTAGCAGGGCATGCGCGGCACTTTCAAGGACAAGTCCTCAAGCAAGACGGCCGATCGGGGGATATCTTGTGTGAAGCGTGGCCGGAGAGTCCCATGATGCATCTTCGGCTCGCGAACCCACTCGCCACCGACGAAGAGGAACTCCTGGCGTTGCAAGGGATCGTTGATGAGTGTCTTCAGAATGGCGTGCTCGTCACGCGGGCGAAACAGGTGGATCAAGAGGGTGTCAAGGGGTTGGGTGAGTGTCGTCCGAGTATCCGGATCTGTGTCACGGTGGGGCATACCAAGAAGGATCTCGACAAAGCGGCGAGTGTCTTGCGATCGGCTTTCGCCAAGGCTGCCAAGGCGTAGTTGTCAAAAAGACCGCGTTGTTCTTCATGTTGGCTTCTCCTGTAGCTCATCATTACCTTTAACCTGTTCGTAATACATCGTCATGCACGCATCCTCTATTTCTTCCCAAGGCAATCATCCGAGACTCATTTGAAGCGCGAGTTGGCCCGTTGCTCCGCACGTAACGCCGCAGACTCCTCGGGCGTCAGCCGTGTCCTGCGTGTCGGGGCGAACGCTTTCTGAATGTCTGATAGTGGCGATGGAGGCTTGGCTGAGGTCTCGCTCGGTGCCTCTGCTGTCTTTGCCACAAGACCTTTGTTATTTGTTGACGCGCGATCGCGGGAAGTGCCAGCTATGGCATGCTGCCCGGTCGGCCTTGTTGACTGGGACTGTCGTGAAGTGGCTCCTGTCGAGTACGCCTTGTCTCCAGCAGGTCGATGGACGTTCGTGGCCGGCCGAGAATCTCTTGCAGGACTGTCAAGCTCAACCTTGGCCAATCGCCCCTGTGTTGCCGATCGTTCCGCACGCGTCGCCTCGTGTCGCTGATTCAACATACCCACTAGGCGTTTATTCTTTTCTTCAGGCGGCTCGCTGGAAGTCTTGCCTGCTGAAGGAGGCGGCAACGGGGGTTCATGCCACGGCGGTCTCGGCTGCGTTGGGCGCGTGATCGCACTCTTCGTCTTCGTATGGGCCGGTGCTTGTCTTGGAGGCGCGTCAGGCTCTTTCGCTTGGGTCGCTTCCTCACTGTGCGAATGCTTGCAAGGCTGTGCATCTCCTTTGCGTTCTTGATCCGCAGAGTCTCCTTGCGCACCCTCCCTGACTTGCGCCGCATCCTCTGTCGCACCACCTATCTTGATCTGTCGCCGCTCAGGCGCCCTATTCAATGCCAATTTTGCCAAAGACCCCGCCAAGACATCTTCATGCGTATCTCCCGCCGTTGGTGGCCTCACCGCTTGTCGTCGCGGCGGTCGATACCGTTCACGATCCTCTTCGGGAATGAAACCAGGCCTCACTTTGCGCTCTTTGCGGGTGGAGCCATCTGCTCTGCGCGAAGCGGGTACGACATTTCCGCTGCCGTCTGAGGAAGCTGTAATGCCAGAGTTGCGGATGGCTGCTTGTTGCGCTGTAGACATAAGCGGCCTCCTTTTAATTGTGACTGTACTTGTAAATCTGTTGTTCGTCGTCGCATCTGACAAAGACACATCCACCCATCCATCCACCCGCACTCTTCTTCATCTAGATCAAGCTTCTTTCGAATCATGCTACAGACACTCTCCCCGCGCGAGGAAACGGCCGTCCATCGACAGATGCAAAAAAACGCCGCCGTTTCTTGCAAAGATATTATTGAAGCCTTTGTCGCTTGTTCGCGTGATCGCACCGTTTCGATGGCCTGGGCCTGCCGTACGCAGCGGACAGCCATGGTGGAATGCATGCATCAACGTACGAAAGAAGATGACCTGGCGCAGGCACGTGAGGATTATCTCAAGGAAAGGCAACAGAAGCGTCGGGAGGTTGCCCAACAACAACAAGCATCACCGGCGCAGACGCAATGAGCAGGTTCTCAGGAGGACCATTTATTTCTAGTGGAGTGGCAGAAATCAACAACTTGCCAGTCATCGAACGCACTTATTCTCTGAAGAAATGCAGGCGATGATCTGTCTTTCGAACATGGTCGCCCGGTATGCGCCGAATGCTTTTGCCCGCTTGACTTGGACTTTACTGGACCACTATCACTCCTGATCTCCTGGCGTTCGAGAGGAACACATAACACTTGGGGCTTAGCCTCAGCGGCCGGTTTACACTGGTCCATTACAATCTCCGCATCACAAGCTAGCTCTACAGGCTGTTTGTCGACACGATCTTCTGCACACTTGCTCGCATCCGCATGTCTAATCATACAAGATGTATTCTCAATTCAATGGTCACCTACACTCGTTGTCTATACACAGTCATCGGAAAGTTCCCTTCAGTCTTGATGCACTTGGCATGACAATCCAGCAAGGGAGGGAAATCAGAAGATATGAGAAGGAGACTTCTCACTCTCGGGACCTTGCCTCGTTGCAGAGCCCGCAGCATCAAGCATGTCAAAAAGATCATCTTCACTCTCGTCGCGGTTCGACTCACCACTCCCCTGCGCTGGGCAGTATGCGCTGATTGACAACAGCGCTGCAGACTGATACTCGAGGAAATAACCGCCATCAGCTTTGCATTTGAATTCCGTCTCGGAAGGGCAGTCGTACTTTACTTTGGTTTCGAAATAGGACCCAATCGCCACGCCACTGCCATGACTTGTCGACACTTCACTAATGGTCGCAAAGCCAAGCAATCCTATCTGCCATTGGTTCTCAGCCACACGCCACGCCATGGCCGCTGGGCTACAAAATTCATTCTGGACTCTTCCAGTCTTGTCCACGACCTTTGTGGAGTTGAAAGTCATGCCACATTGACATTGCAGCGTCAATCTCGATTGCTTTCTAACTCTTTCCGGAGCAGCACAGCAGGCGGTTGACGTGGATCCGTGGCATGAGCTGGGGTTCGGGTTTGTTGTGCTGTACCTTGAGCAACTGGCGGTGCGACCATGATCGTCATGCTGCCGTAAGATCCCCATGTCAATATAGGTAGAGTACTTTCTGACGCAAATGTAACCAACGTGGCACGTATCAATACTGATGGCCAAGTTATGAATGTTTAGGATTTCCTGCTGACATCTTGTATCGCAAGCTTCTTGATATGCCAGCGTTCTTGTCTTGTCTGAACTTCGCGCGGCCGCGGGTGCATCCATCAAGAAGATCTTACTGAACCGGAACTCATAGGACGTACACTTGCTAGAGCGAGACAGGCCACATAATCTTCGCAAGAGTCCAACCGCTTGGTCAGCCATGATATCGCCTACAGCAGTGGTACATGTGAACCACAGCTGCAGAAGGTGCAAATTGTGTAGTCGCATGCAAGTCGTCGCGATCAGCTTACACGAGATCAGAATTCAACTGCAGACCAGGATATACGCAAAGGTAACTAGAACTTACACCCAAAGCACGCACAGAAGATTTAACAATAGGGATTTGCCAACTTGAGCGATTGTGAGGCTCAGATCTCGCTGTACGGGACCAGATATATACGAAGATTGATGTGTGGGGCCACAAGCAGCGGCCACTATTTATACTACAGTAACAGCTTTGGGAGGCAACGAGACCTCGGGATGCATCATCAATCACGTGTCTTGGTAAGGCTCCTGGGGTTGGTCCTCCATTGGCCCATTGTTACCGCCGTGCGACCTGTTCGGCTTGCTCATGCTGCATTGTTTCGAGGATGACCCCTGAAACACGTGATGTTCGCAAGACTGCGGTGGCGGCGGAATTGGCTTCCACGGTTTGACAGACGTCCAAGAATCGACACAACTGGCGCAACTTGATCATGATCAGCCATTCAACGTCTTGGAGAAACTCAAGCTGTGTACATGACATAGACATCCAGTGAACAGAGGGGCTGGCTTCAGTTCGATAGCAGCTCCAGGAACTCATCGCTTCGAAAGTTTCAACGACTGCTTGCGCATCCACGGCATGGTCCAGCGAGGTCCTGGCAGAATCATCCAAATGGCAAGCAAAGCGGCAAATAACGCAAGCAATACGGGTGGAATCGCTTTGGGCCCTCGCGAGGTGGACACGATGCCAACGACCAACGGAAACAAAGCACCGCCCATTGAGCCCAACGACGCAATCAGGCCGATACCGGCGACATGTAGACGCGGTGGCAGGTAATCAGTTGCCAGCTGGATGATGAGTGGGAAGGTGGGTCCGATGAAAAAGCCCATGAGGGCGACACCGATACTCGAGCCAATGTAGTTGGGAGCCAGCCAGAATGTCAAGACACAACAAAGGCCAATCGCAGTGAAGAGCTGACAGGCAAACCATGCGCCCATCCAGCCGGCGACGGGCGTCAAGACGAAGCGACCAAGCGTCAAGCCGAGCCAGAAGCCCGTGTTGGCGTACCCGGCGACTGTTTCGGTGGTGCCTCGTTCTGTTGTCAGATACGTGACAATGAAGCCACCGGTGGAGATTTCAAGGGCCAGGTAGCAAAACATGTAGGCGGCACCGACGATACAGAATCGATCGAGCAGGGCCGCTTTGAGTGGCGTGCGCTCGTGGACAGTCACTTCAGTGGTCGTTGGTTCGAGCGGTGCGCCTTTCTCAGAGTCGACTTGTGACTGGGCCGTGTTGATGGACGAGGCATTTATCGACTTGTGCCGTTTTGAGGCGAGCTTCTCCTCTTGGGCGCAATAGGCAATCGAGTGCTTGCGGAATGCGTAGGCATTGAGCATGGTGATGCCTCCGGCGATGCCAAGCAAGACGGTGTACCAGCGATACCAAGGTAAACCTCGCGAGATCCATTGCGTTGCGCTGATGGGCGCCACCGCACAGCCGAAGCCATAAAAGCCGTGGAGACAACCAAGGACTGCGTTACTTTCGCGAAAGGAGCCTAGAAAGGCGTTGAGGATGGACTCGAAGAAGCCGGCAGCAAAGCCAAGAAAAACGTAGCCAAAGATGAAACCGGCATAGCTGGCAGGCTTGGTGACCAAGATGGTCAAGCCAAGAATGAAGAGTGCGCAGCCAGAGAGCACGCCCCAGCGACGGCCAACCTTTGATAACAAGTAGGTAGACGTCAAGCCCAAGATGCCATAGCCAATGACTTGGGAGAAAAAGACGAGCGAGACAACGGTATAAGTGAGGTTGTAGTTTTCTTGAATGCTGGGCAGGAGTGCGCCCGTTGAGCCGTCAGACAGGCCAAACATCAAGAATGAGATCCAAGTTGCAATGACCGTCAACTTGTTGTCCCAAGCAGACGGTTTGAGTGTGTTATCCTCTTCTGCTGCTTCTCCAGCAAGCAACGTCGCTGGTGATGGCAGGGGCGCACCATGAATCTGCGCTTCGCTGCCAGATGCATGATCTGTAACATGCAGCTCCGTCGCCACCGCTTGAGCGGACTTCATAGGTAGCAGAAGAACAAGTGGTTTGCAAGCAAAGAGATGGAAGCGGTAGAGACAGAGGCATGTGCAGATGGCGATGTTATAGCTACAGCAGCTGGTCCGTCTAAAGCCAATTGGCCGCTGCAGGCTGTTGTAGCGATCGCGCAGAAAGGGTTCTTTTAAACGTTTCCCGAGAATCGCGGGGACCATGCAAGAATCTTGAAATGAATCAGCGGGCCGAACACGGCTAAATGCGATCTCCTGAGTCCTGGCATCCTTGATGAACCAACCCGAGGTCTATGGATCTAATCAGACAGACATCTGCATCTTGATACTAGGCCATGCTTCATAGCCCTCGACCACCAAGTCTTCATATTTGAAATCATCAATGGTCCGCGGCGTCTCCGCTGGCTTAATGACAAGTTTCGGGAATGGCTTCGGGCTGCGTTCGAGCTGCACTTTGAGCGCGTCAATGTGGTCCTTGTAGATGTGCGCATCGCCCATCGTATGGATCAGTTCACCAGCGTCCATGTCGCATACTTCGGCCACCATGCGTGTCAAGAGCGCATAGGAGGCGATATTGAAGGGCACACCGAGGCCCATATCGCAGGACCGCTGGTAGAGCAGACAGGATAGCTCACCGCGGCCACGTTCAGACGGCGTCGCCTGAGGGAAGGACACGTAGAACTGACAAAACATGTGACACGGCGGCAAGGCCATCTTGCCTAAATCTGCCGGGTTCCATGCAGATAGGATGATGCGGCGGTCGTAGGGGCTCGTCTTGATTTTGCGGATACACTCGGCGAGCTGATCAACGCCTTGACCTGTGTAATCCGTATGACAGTCCTTGTAAGCAGCGCCAAAGTGACGCCATTGAAAGCCATAGACGGGGCCGAGATCGCCTTCAGCACGATCTTGCAAGCCGATGCTGTCTAGGTATGCACGCGAACCATTGCCTTCCCAAATCTTGACACCAAGATCAGACAGAAGCTTCCCGTTTGTACTGCCTCGGACAAACCATAGCAGCTCGTGGAAGATGGCTTTCGTAAAGACTTTCTTCGTGGTCAAGAGCGGAAAGGTATTGTCGCGAAGTGAGAAGCGTAATTGCGGCGGGCCAAAGATGGATAGCGTGCCTGTGCCTGTACGATCAGGTCTATGTTCTCCGCGCTCGAGAATCTCCCTGATGAGGTCTAGATATTGTTCTTCTTCGTGCGGCATGGTTGGTTGTCTGTGTTTGCGTTGCGCGCGTCGCGTTGTTGAACGTTGACGCGACGCGATGCTTTTGCATTTGAGCAGATGAATGGTGATAGACGCATCACATTGATCGACCATAGACAGACAGGTCTCTATACATGGATTACATTCTCTAGCTGTACTACATAGCCAGGAGAAGTGCACTATTTTGTGACTTGCTATTTTGTCGCGCCTTTCTCGCATCAAAACAAAACAAACCGTGAAGCTTTGATCCTTCTCGAAACAATCGCGACCCTCCAACAACAACACAACAAAGGATGCGCATCAACTCGCTCGTCATCGAGGGCTTCAAGTCCTATGCAGTGCGCACAGAAGTCCACTTCGATGCCACATTCACGGCCATCACAGGCCTCAACGGCTCTGGCAAGTCCAACATTCTCGACGCCATCTGTTTCGTGCTCGGCATCACCAACATGACTACTTTACGCGCGCAGAACCTGCAGGATCTCATCTACAAGCGCGGCCAGGGCGGTATCATCAAGGCGAGTGTCACGATTGAGTTTCTCAATGATGTCGAGGCCACGTCGCCCGTCGGGTTCAGCTCAAAGGATCATCCTAAAATTAGCGTCACGCGCCAGATTGTCATGGGCGGCACGAGCAAGTATCTCATTGATGGCCGGCGTGCTCAGCAGCAATCGGTGCAGAACCTCTTCCAGTCGGTGCAGCTCAACATTAATAACCCCAACTTTCTCATCATGCAAGGCCGCATCACCAAAGTGCTCAACATGAAGCCGGCCGAGATTTTGAGCATGATTGAAGAAGCAGCCGGTACGCGCATGTTTGAAGAGCGCAAGGAGAAGGCGATTCGCAACATTGCCAAGAAGGAAGCCAAAGTGCAAGAAATCAATACGTTGCTAGCAGAAGAGATTGAGCCCAAGCTTGATAAGCTCAGGCTCGAAAAGCGCGCTTGGCTCGAGTTTCAACAAACGCAGATGGATCTCGAACGCACTACTAAGCTCGTCGTGGCGCATGACCATGATCGGTTGACGAACATGCTCAACAATGCCGAAGAGGCCTTGAAGGAGCGGACAGACGCGATTGCGGCGCTCGAGGCGTCTCAGGCGCGCATGCAGCAAGAGTTGGCCAATATCGATAAGCAGGTCAAGGAAATTCATGCCAAGCGCGACAAGGAAGCGCGCAAAGGCGGTCGGTATGGCAAGCTCGAAGAAGAGGCGAAAGCACTCTCGCACGAACTTGTTCGCTTAACAACGAGTATCGAACTGGAGCAAGAAAGTCTGCGTGAAGACAAGGCGGCGTCGAGCAAAGCCGAGGTACAGCAACAGCAAGTCCAAGTGCAGATTGCGGCAAAGCAGGCCGAGTTTGAGCTGGCCGAGCAAGAAGCTGCTGCATTGCAGGCGGCGTTTGTGCAGACGGATGGCGAGTGTGCCAAAAAGGATGAGCTGCTCCAAACCTTGTCCACCGGGTTCGCTGCAAAGGAAGGTCAAGACTCGGGCTACCTCGACTTACTGGCCGATGCCCAGAAACGTACAGGTCAGGCGGCTACGGAGCAAGAACAAGCGAAGCTCAAGATGGTGCATCTCGAAAAGAGCATCAAGGAAGCACAGCCCAAGGCTAAATCGGCCGAGGCGCGCAACAAGACGCTTAGAAAAGAGCTCGAAGTGCTACAGCGTGAAGTGCAGGCGCTGGAGCAGCAGCTTGCTAAACTCGGGATCGACCCACAAGCACAGACCAAGCTGCAAGGCCAACAGCGTGAACTCAAAGCGAATGTGCGTCAATTGACCTCGCAAGCCGATCAGCTGCGTCGCAAAGTGGCCAATATCGACTTCTCCTATACCGACCCGACGCCAAACTTTGACCGTTCTCAAGTCAAAGGTCTCGTGGCGCAACTTTTCACGCTGGATCAGCAACACTTCAACTCTGCCACGGCACTCGAGATTTGCGCTGGCGGCCGACTCTACAATGTCGTCGTGGAGAATGAAAAAGTGGGCTCCCTGCTCTTGTCCGGTGGCAAGCTGCGCAAGCGTGTCACCATCATTCCCCTCAACAAGATTTCAGCCATGCGTGCTTCAGCGCAACAACTCGGTGCAGCGCAACGGATTGCACCGGGCAAGGTGGATCTCGCCTTGTCACTTGTTGGCTTTCAAGACGAAGTCGCCAAGGCGATGGAGTATGTCTTTGGCTCTACCTTGATTTGCGCTGATGCCGAGACGGCCAAGCGTGTCACTTTTGATCCACAAGTGAAGCTCAAGAGTGTCACGCTTGAAGGCGATGTCTATGATCCGTCGGGTACCTTGTCGGGCGGCAGTAAGCCAAACAGTGCCGGCGTGCTTATCACATTACAGCAGCTCAACGAAGTCGCCGGCCAGCTCTCAGCGGCCACGCAGCAACTTGACGAGCTTGAAGCACAGCTGGACTCTAGTATGCAGCGCTTTGCCGAGTCACAAACCCTGGCCAACCAGCTCGACCTCAAACGGCACGAGATGACTGTCCGCGAGCAGCAGATTGGCGGCAACTCGGATTCACGCCTGCTGACGGAGATTCAAGAGATGCAAGCTCAAGTCGTGACACTCGGCGAGACATTTGCAGCGGCCGTGGCAGCCCAATCACAAGCACAGCAGGATGTCAAACAGGTCGAGCGCGATATGGCTGAATTCAAGAGCAACAAGGGCGGCAAACTTTCAGCCCTCAAAAAGGAAGTGGATGGCTTACGGAAACGGGCACAGACGCAGGGTGCCGCTGCCAAGGCGGCGGCGCGAGCATTCCAAGCGTTGCAGGTGGAGCGCGAGCAGTTGGCAGCAGAGGCCGAGTCGGCTGGTGCGCAATTGGCTGAAATGGCGGCGTCGTTGGCGCAGCACGAGGAGGCACTTACCCAATTGACTCGGTCGCGCAAAGAGACCTCTGATCGGCATGATGTGCTTGCTGCCGAACTGGCCGAGGAGCGGAGTCGATTGACGGCATTTGACACGGAACTCGCCGAGCTCAACAAGGCGCGTGAACAAAAAGTGGCGGCGGTGGCGAAAGCGGGTCTCGATGGCACCAAGCTGAAGCATCAGCTCGATGAGTTTCGCAAGGAGACGGCACAGACGGGTCAACGGTTACAAGGACTCTTGGCGGAGCATGTCTGGATTCCGGAATGTCTTGAAGACTTTGGCAAGCCAGGTGGCGTGTTTGACTACCGCAATGCCGATGTCAAGGCTGCCCGCGAACATCTCAAGTCGTTGACGGAACGATTTGCGGCTATGCGGAAACGCGTCAATGCCAAGGTGATGAATATGATTGAAGGTGTTGAAAAGAAGGAAACAAGTCTCAAGCAGATGGTGCGGACGATTCACAAGGACAAGCTCAAGATTGAAGAGACGATCGTATCGCTTGATGCTTACAAGGTCAAAGCCCTCGACGAGACTTGGCAGAAGGTGACGGTCGACTTTGGCAACATCTTTGGCGAGCTCTTGCCGGGCAATACGGCCAAGCTCGTGCCGCTCGAGGGCAAGGATATCACGGCCGGTTTGGAGGTCAAGGTCTGTCTCGGCAAGGTTTGGAAGCAGTCGTTGACGGAGCTCTCTGGCGGTCAACGCTCGCTCATTGCTCTGTCGCTCATCATGTCTCTGTTGCAATACAAGCCGGCGCCCATGTACATTCTCGACGAGGTGGACGCCGCCCTCGATCTCAGTCACACGCAAAACATCGGCGGCCTCATCAAGTCGCGCTTCAAGGGTTCGCAATTCATTGTCGTGTCACTCAAGGAGGGCATGTTTAACAATGCGAATCGCATCTTTAGGACCAAGTTTATGGATAATACGTCGGTGGTTCATGTAACAGATCAATAGCTGTAGTCTTTAGCGTTTATGTCTCTGCCAAGCAGGTCAACACCGAGTGCATTCAAGCGTCGTGAGTCTTGATCGGGGAAGCAATGGACGCCATACTCGCCGTTGACGCGTCTGCCTCCTTCTCGATCGACAAAGGGAATGCCGGCGCCAGACACGCCAGCCTGCCAATAAACAAGGCAGTCGCAGAGGCCTTCATGGACGACTTTGGTCGCGTCCCATTGATTGAGATTGTTCATGTGAGGGATAGAGTACGTTTCGTTGAACTTACCAGGCAAGAGGCCTCTAAAGTCGCTTTCGATAAAGGCGAGCTCAGTGTTGTCTGGCAGGAGGAAGCTTGTTGGGAAGCGGTACCAGTCGGAGCCAAGACAGTATTGCTTGCCGGGAGGTAGACGTGGGAAGAGTAGCAATGGCGCTCGATAAGATAGCGTGACGTCGACAATGCGATACAGGCTGACGAGGGCGCTGAGCACTAAGACAAAGAGTATGGCGGTCATGGGCAAGATATTGGTTGGCAGACGGAGAGCTGAGGATAAACGATCGGTGATGGGCTTGACAAGCCGTGTGCCTTGAACCAGAGCAATGCTAGCAGACAGCACAAGCATCGGATAGACTGGATACATGAAGCGTTCCTCCTTGTGCGGCTGCATTGAAAAGAGACCGAACCACAAGGCAAAGCCAACGGTACTCTGCACGAGACGCTTCTGCCGCGACCAAAGAGCCAGCGGCAGCCCCAGTAGGGCGAGGGGAAAGAGTAGGTTAAAGTTCAAGAGCAGATTCTTGATGTAGTAGCTCCAATGCTCGACTCCAAACAGCTCTGGTCCCTGCTCAAAGACATTGTAGAGGATGATATTGAGGGACACGATTGCCCAGCGCTTGTAAAAGTAGTAGTCAATGACCGCGCTGACGAGGAGAATTTGTAGGGCAATGACAGTGCCGCGTACATAGTTGGTCAGAGGTCGAAAGGCGGTCGACAGAATGAGTGGCAGGAAGAGGAGGATGCTAAAAGGCCAGCCGACAATGACGCCAAAGGCAAAGACCGCTGTGGCGGCGGTATAATGCTCTCTGAGAAACAAGTCTAGTCCAAGAGTCGACGTGTAGAGCGTCAATGTGCTTGGCAGTAGCGCAGTAGCAGCCGTAAACATGCCTGCGCTCGTCAAAAGACCCACAAAGAGCACGAAACCTGTCGAGCCATCGATGGTGAAGATTGTCTTGACGAGCGACGCTTCAATAAAGGCAGACACGGCGCCGAGAAGGCAGCGCAATAGGTAGAACTGATGCTCGCGTGACACTGTGTGCCTCAATGGCCACAATGGCAAAGCGTGTAGACATATGTAGGCCCAAGAGCGAATGGCATAGACGGGCGAGTACTCCCAGGTCTGAAAGCCGGAGCGGTGCAACAAAAAGTGGAGCGGCTCCCAATAGTTGTACGTCTCATCCGTATCGTGAATGATGTTGTGCTGAGCACTCAAGAGCCGCGGTATGAGCAGCAAGGCTAGCACAGGCAAGTAGAGATTTTTCTCTTTAAACATGTGAAGTGGAAAAATGGAATTGAGAAGTTGTTAACGCTAAAGATATGGATTAAAAGTCGTGCGATCGCTAGATCAGGAAAAGGCCACTTGTAGCAAGAAGGAGTAGCGTCCATGCCACAGACACAGAGGAAGCCATAGACGACTTTGGAAGTTCGGGCGTGTTGGTGGTCTCTGGTTGAGGATTCTCGTCGGTGGGGTTGCCTGGGTCGACCGGCGTGGTACCTGGTGGTGTGCCACCAGGCTGCCCATTCTGATCGGTCTTTCCGCCAACTGTCGTTTTGCCGTGCGAAGAGAATGACGACGACGACGAATAGCTCCAGGAAGATGACCATGAGTAATTCCAAGTAAAGGCCATGTGTTGCTCGGCTTGTACAGCTTCAGTCATGCCAATCTTGACAGTCGCGCCCTTGGAGAGCTCAGCAGGTGGGTCTTGAGCCTTGGGCGGTGCCTCAATGAGCGTAGCATTGGCCGCTTCACAGCCGGCAGCAGGTTGGCCGGCCTTGGGATAGGCGTGTAGTTGATCAGAGTCTGGACCGTTCGGGCCAGGGCAGGAGAAGAAGTTGAAGCCTTCAAGCACGAGGATGGACCCGCTGAATGTGAATGAGTTGCAAATGTGAATGTTCATGTCAATCTCGTAGGTGAACACGAATGAGAGTTGTCCGCCAACCTTGTTAACCACAAGGACCTGCGATTGCTCGTTCCAAACAACTCCGTGACCGGATTTGACAACCACAGCATGTTCGCCATCAACCAGGCCTTGCATGCTAGTCGTGCTCGTGCCGGAGGACTCCGCAGGCGCCATGGGCATGACGCTGTCGGGTGTGAGACTCGTAGGTGTTGTAGAGACGGCAGGCTGCATGGGTGTGGTACCGTCGGACTTGTCTTGCTTGAGAACCGCAGGTGCCTTGGGCATGTCGTTGTCGGGTGTGAGGTTCGTAGCCGTTGTGGAGACAGCAGGTTGCATAGGCGTAGTACCATCGATCTTGTCCTGCGTAAGGGCCGGTGTCGAGGACTCGGGCTCTTCGGGCGTAACGGGATTGGGCGTAGGGTTGACGGGTTTGGTCTTGGATTCGTCGTCGTTGTCGCCGTTGTCGCCGTTGTCGTCATTGTCGCCGTTGTCGTCGAAGGTCGAGCCGCTGTCACCAGAGCCACTGCCGCTGCCATCAGATCCACTGCCACCAGAGCCACTGCCGCTACCTCCGGAGCCACTGCCGCTGCCACCAGACTCACTGCCACCAGAGCCACCAGAACCACTGCCACCAGAGCCACCAGAGCCACCAGAGCCGCCAGAGCCTCCAGAACCACCAGAACCACTACCACCAGAGTCGCTACCACCAGAGCCCTTTTCGGTCCCAGTCGATGTGTTTGAGTCTGGCGTCTCACCGAGGACAGGAGGAGTCTTTCCTTTGTGTGCTTCATCCTTGGGCTTGACATAATCGACCTGGCAGTGACCCGACTTGACACCAGGAGCATCGCCTGGAAGCTGGTGACGGCACTTTTTCTTTTCAGGTTGAGGCACGTCCGAAGGAGTAGGTTCAGGGTTTTCTCCATGGTTCTCTTCATTGTCATTACTGTCATTGTCGTGATCTTCATTGTCCTTGTTGTCCTTGTTGTCCTGGTTGTCCTTGTGGTCGCCGCTAGAGTGCTCCTTGTTGTCCTTGTGGTCGCCACTCGAGTGCTCCTTGTTGTCCTTGTGGTCGCCGCTTGAGTGCTCCTTGTTGTCCTTGTGGTCGCCGCTTGAGTGCTCCTTGTTGTTCGTGCCCTTCTTGCGCTTGCTCACTTTGTGCATCTTGCCCGACTCATCCGGCTTCTTGTTCTTGGGCACAGTACAGTGACCGTCCTTGGTGGTGGTGACGACACGCGTCTCCTTCTTGGTCGTGACGGTGATGGATGTTTTGGTCGTAGTCGTGGTAGACTTGCCGACTTCATGGGTACCCTTCTTGCAGTCCTCACAGCCCAAGACGAGAGCCGAGATTAGGATAAAGGGGGAAAGAGCGAACGCGCGCATCTTGAAAATCAGGCGCTGTCTATTTGGAGGAAAGAGAGAGAGGCAGCGTCCTGCAGCGTTCTTATAGACAGCCAGGCAAGCAGACGGCCAGGACCAAAGCAACCTAAGAATAGAAAACATGTTGGGTAGCAACATTTGTCGATGAGCGCGTCAGCCTCTTTCAGGGGCCTGTGTAGCAATCCGCATGATCATGACGCGGTTAGGGGGTAACAAGCTGAGCCTGAATATTTGATCAGGATTGATTTGACCATGACTACTTTCATGATAGAGTGTATACAGCTGCAGCAGATCAATGATTGTCAAGAGCTCAAATGGCAGCTGTCTGTTCAGCTTTGCTTGTGTTGTTGTTGATGCGTTGTGCCCGGTCCCAAGGTGTGTTGTCCAAAACTCGGATTGCTACCACAAACGCCTAATTTCCCGTAGCAGCTGGACAGACTCAGGGGAATAAGCAGAACCAGGTAACAAAGATCATCTACAGCCAATGAATATGCTCTTCTAAATTTAGAGAAGGGACAGGCCAAGCACCGAAGCGCCTGCAAGACCAGCGAGGATCGCCGTCAGGGACAAGTTGCTTGCGACTTGGCCTGGCACCATCGATCGGCCGAGGCCTTCGATGCTCGATCGTCGGGTGGCAGCAGCCAGCGTGCTCTGGACACCCATGGCGCCCGAACCTGAAGCGCCCGAGCCCGAGGCTGCCGCAAGCGAACCCATGCTGCCGACAGCACCTGAGCCCGATGCCGCCGCCAAGGAGTTCATGGGGGCAGCATTGGCGGCTACCGTTGTCTGAGCAGCATTGCCACCATTCGCAGCTGCTGCAAGTCCATTCGTGGCAGCCACAACATTGCCTCCGGCAGCGGCACCACCATTAGCAGGAGTCGTCGCGGCACGAGCAGCACTCAAATTAGTACTCAGGCAGCAATGCGAATGGAACTTACGTTGTCGTGGCGAGCAAGTTTGGGACTGCTCCAGAGGCGCGCTGGGCAGCATACGCGGCACAGGCGGCGCCATTGAGGGACGACGTGGTGGCCACGTCTTGCGCGCTACAAGACGACAAGACACACGGTGTCACAGCCGCGTTGAAGGCGGCCGTGCAGACACAGGCAAAGTCAAGTTCGCTAGCGCAGTTGAAACGAGAGAGTTGTGCTTGAACGCAGGTGCTGGCACATGAGGGAATGGCCTGGGCTGTGATGCTCGAGGCTGCGGCGAGCAGAACGGTGAGGAAGGTGGTCTGCATGCTTGAGGACGAGACTGAGAAAGGACAATGATCTGGAAGACGGCGGCGAGTACGATCTTATGAGGGAGCGCGAACGAACCCCTCTTTTGGAGCTTCTGGTGCGCATGGTTGCCCAGGTGCACTTGGACGATTGCGTGGGCGGATCTTGGCCATGGCCAGGTTTGCTCGCTGCTGCAGCCTGCCGGTCTTCCCCAGATGCTTGCTTGCTGACAGCCACTGACAGGGCAGCCGACCGTTGGACTCGATCAGTCTGGATGCACGCTGATTGGCCAATGCCCGGCCGAAATAAAGTCCGAGCTTGCGGGCCGTGTTCTCGAGACCTTATTTTGAGACTGTGCACGTGAGCTCGAGCGTAGCACCATAGCGTCCCTTGGTATCTATATACTTGGACCACGTCAACGAGCCTTGAGAGTTGATTCAACTCGATTCTTCATGCACATGTGAAGGCTGCTCAGTTTAGCATCTGGTCCGCAAAAGGACCGCTATGTCTGACTGGTCGCTCTTACGCTAGCCAGCCACCGTAGGACAAACTCAATGGTACTCCATCGAACTCTACTACGCCAGCTATTGCAGTCGAGAGTGAATGGCAGCCTGCAGAGACGACAAACAAGGACGCACTGATTCAGCTGCAGCAATGGCATGGATTGCGCGAGATTGCTGTGTCGTCACCTATAGCACTTTGCTCGAGTACTGACTCCAAAGACGTACAAAGCGGTGACAATCGTCATTCGCGTGCCGGACCTATTGTGCAAGCCGATCATGCTGAAGCGTCAAGTCTGCGGATAGATTGGCCAGAAAACAAACGCTCAGCCAAAGAGCCCTTCTTGCTTGAGTCGCTATACAGAGTGCTTCACTCTGGCACTAGAAAAGCCCATTGTGTTGGCTCGTCAGAGTCTCCTGCGCGGTAGTGCGCAGCTCATCAGATTGGACGCACCTGTGCGATAGCGTACGATGAGGACCACCTTGTTGGGTCAACGCTTGAGGCATATGTGTCACAAGATGAATCCTCATCGAGTAAGTCTTGCTGGCTCAAGAAGGCCCTTTCACCCTGGTTCGCGAGCGGAAGGAAACAACACACAACACGATTTCAAAGTTTTCTGGCATACTGACAAGCCGTTCGACCTGCTGTCAATGCCTATGAAGCGGCATAGCAGGAATGGCGACAGCGCCACGTTGCTTGATCGTAAGCTGAGCAGCAAGGATATTGTCCATCTTGGCCTAGCCACAGCATATAAGAAGACCACAAGCTATTCAAGCTCTCGAGACGGTTGTGTAGCTCGTCGAAGTGACGCGACTCGCAAGCAGAGTCAGTTGTGCAGTTGTCGATACAGGCTGCCAAAGTGCTACCAACTGTCTCGAAGTGTACCTGGGCTCTTGCATGAATGATAGCTATTCACTGGGCAAGATCGAAGAGTCATCCATTCAAGGCATGATATGAAGCTGTCTCGACCAGTAGCGTCTTTGTATGTCGCATCGTGTTCTGAACAACTATTCAGGCGTGCACACCAAGCACACCACTTCCCTCGTTCAGCATCACGTCACAAGACAACTCGCGAATGAGTTTCATACGCTACGTCGAATGCAAGACGATCTATACGTGGCAAATATTGCTCAGAGAGTCTATCGGTCACGAACGACTCGTTGTGGGCCAATCCGACCCGTGCGGCGCGACTTTCCCACGACCAACTGGGCGGAGTTTATCGCAGCTGTACTGTCGTGGACGTCGAACTGACTTGTCGAGATGCAAGGATCCTAGCCAAATCGTATGGATTCGACACGGACGAAGGTGGCACGGCAATCTTTGCCGGACCTTCGACAGTGCCCTACAACGTAGTTGACCCAGGCGTGTCTCCCGGAATGGTCGGCGTAACTGTGCGCAGCACAGCCGCCCGCACGATCATACAGATTGGAACGGATCGCGCATTCATGCGCACGCGCTACGAGGATGTGTTGCGCAGGCTGGCCGCACTCAAAGCCTTCCGCGACACATTCAAGTGGCGTCTGTAGAGATTGGTTTGGGAGGGAGTCAAAGCGTGAAGACTATGACTTCAAAAGCCTGCAGGGACATCGATTCTAAACGCAAGCCGAAACACATCTATAAGCACAGTATGTTCTATTGCGAACTCCTCTCCGTCATCGTCACTTCCGTAGCCTTGTTTTGTCATCTCGGCGAGAAAAGAGCTCTGAGACACATTGCTTCGACCTCAATGGACATCGAAAGCGACTCATTGCCGCCAAGAAGACTGATATTCATTGTGTTGTCGTTGTCGGGTCTGAGCATGTTGAGCTGCTGCACTTTGTTGAGGATCCTGGCTGTCCCATCTCGTGAGTTTCTATGAGCAATTTGTTGAGGGAGCCTCAAGGCAAGGTGGGACAATTGCAGGCAGTCACCACATGACCTACCCCTGAGCTTCTAACATTGTTATAAGGGGCTGTTCGCCGCCCCAACCTAGTTTTATACAAGTGGCATTCCTTCTGATCCTCAAGACACCATTCGGACCGTGACAAGAACCTCAATGAGCTCGACCCCTTGAAATCCCCAACATCCTCAACGGCACCATCAATGAAAGCCAGTCTTTCTTGCTTCGACTGTTCAACAGTCAACCACTTTGAGACGCTCTTGCCCACGGTTGCTGTAAGACACCTCCATTATCCTGTACTATGCTAATCTTGGTCGACATATGTAGCCGCATCTCTTCAAGCAAGATCACGATTGGTCTGTGTGAAGCACTTGCCAATGCCAACATCCTGGCTTGCCGGAAGTACGCAGTGGCAGTTGTCCGGTGTGCGTTATACGGTGATGGCAAGATCACGCGGACCGGAGCGATGATCTGGTACTCGATCAATCAAGCAGAACTTGAAGTTATATAGGCGGCGCCGGCACGATCAAGCTTGATGGCACCAATATCAAAGCGCCGAGCGGATGACTGTGAGTTCTGCTTGGTTAATTGAGTACCGAGTCATCGCCCCGGTGCGCGTGATCGTGCCATCGCCGTATAGCGCAAACAAGATGAATGCCGCTGCATACTCCCAGCAGCCCAGGATGTAGGCATTAGTGAGTGCTTCACACACAGACCAAATCCTGACCTTGTTTGAGGAGATGCCGATGTCGACCAAGGTTTAGCCTAGTACAGGACAAATGGGGTAGGGCGTTTCAAGGAGGTCTGACATTCACAGGCGGCTGGCTATAGCTAGCGACAGGATAGCGATTCAGGTCAACGGGCACTTGACTACTACGACCGCAGAGAAACTGTGTGAAGATAGTCATGCCGTCCCTGTCGCTGGCTTGACTATGTATAGAACTACAGATGAATAATGATTTTCCATCATATACTTGTAGATGTACATGTTGGCCTGTGCTTTCTCTCCCCGCAATCGTCGGCTTCGGCAGCACATGACGTGAAGATCGAGAAGACAAGAGCAAGGACCAAGCCTACTCCTATAGACAGCTAGGTTGAGCGCTCCTACTCCTCAACCAACATGTCGCCGCCCTCAGAACGTCTCGCCCAGGTAAGTCTCGGGTCCCAGGTCGATTCCGTGTCTCTTTCTAGGCGCATTAAGCTTTGCCGTCAGATATGCACGGGATCCACTCAAACGACCAGCTGCAAGCGCGATTGAACCCTTTCGCTGACCACACCAACCATTTAGCACGCGAAAGCAATGACAAGTAACCAAGAATCAGCCTTTGCTGACCTGCCGATCGCCCCGGCCGATGCCATTTTCGCATTGACGGCTGCTTACAAGGCCGATACTTTTAAGGACAAGGTGAACCTCGGCGTTGGCGCGTACAGAGATGATGATGGCAAGCCGTACGTGCTGCCGGTCGTCCACAAGGTATGTTTGCTCTCCAATCGACTACAGTGCTAATAGAAGGCTCATCAAATCATCGCCGCCGACAAGAATCTTGACCATGAATACCTGCCGATCGCTGGTCTGCCGGCATTCACAGCGGCCGCTGCCAAGCTCATCCTCGGCAACGGCAGCAAACCGCTCGCCGAAGGTCGCGTTGCTTCCATCCAAACAATTTCTGGCACGGGCGCCAACCATCTCGGTGCTCTGTTCCTCGCCAAGTTTTGGCCCGGCGCTCAAGTCTATGTCAGCAATCCGACCTGGGCCAATCACGCCGCCATTTGGCAAAACGTCGGCGTTCCCGTGCAGCAGTATCCCTACTGGGACCCCAAGGCGCGCGGCTTGGACTTTGCAGGCTACATCAAGACGCTCGAGACGTGCCCTGAACGCAGCATCATCTTGATTCACGCCTGTGCACACAACCCAACGGGTGTCGACCCGACCGAGGATCAATGGAAGCAGATTGCCGATGTTATGGAGCAGCGTCGTCTCTTTCCCTTCTTTGACTGCGCCTATCAAGGATTCGCTTCCGGTGATCTTGAAAAGGACGCCTGGGCCACCCGCTACTTTGTCGAGCGCGGCTTTGAGATGTGCATCGCGCAGTCGTTTGCCAAAAACTTTGGTCTCTACGGTGAGCGTGCCGGTGCATTTCACTGGATCGGCAAGACGGCTGATTCGACGAAACGCGTCAACTCGCAACTCGCCGTGCTCCAGCGCAGTGAGATTTCAAACCCGCCTGCCTTTCCGGCACGCATCACGTCGCTCGTGCTCAATGACGCCGCCTTGTTTAAGCAGTGGCAGGGCGAGCTCAAGGGCATGGCGGATCGTATCATTGCCATGCGTTCAGAACTCTACAAGCACCTCAAGGATCTCGGCACACCGGGTGATTGGACGCACATTGTTTCGCAGATTGGCATGTTTTCATTTACAGGTCTCTCGCCGAAGCAGGTGGCTTTCCTGACGGACAAGTATCACATTTACTTGACCAAGAATGGACGCATCAGTATGGCGGGTCTCAACACGAAGAATTGCGCGTACTTTGGCAAGGCGGTCGATGATGCCGTTAGAAATGCTTAGAAGGACTACAAAGGTAGCTCACTGGGTAGATGCGTCTAGTTTTTGTCGTGCGCGTAGAATGGCGTCTTCTTTGCGTTTGCGCAGCGTGGCTTCCCGCTCGCTGCGCTCTTTGGACCAGGTATATGTCGCTGGCTGCGATGCCGCCGAACGGCCTGCTAGTCCGAATCGCTCAATCAGATCTGGATGCATTTTTTGCGCCGTTTCCTTGCGTGCCTGAGGGGTGCCCGTGCTTATGCTCGAGGACGCAGGCGATGTCGCGGTGGGTGCACGAAAGTACACACTATCGCGCGGACAAGGCGTCAACGGCCGTCCCGACAGCAATTTCTCAATAGTTCGCTCGACGTTGCGTGTCTTGGAAAGGTCAAAGGCCACGGCGCTGACGTCGGCGGCTGGGAACATGACGGTGACGTGCTCGAGATTGCGATCGACCCAGGCGCGTGCGCTATCGCTGGTCTGAGGCGATTCTTGAGCAAAGTATTTGAGAAAGAAGAAGAGAATACCTGCGGCGACCAGAAGCAGAACCCAGCTCATGATTACCTGGTGCTAGTGCTAGTGCTAGTGCTAGTGCTAGTGCTGCTGTGGTGGTGATGTCGTGTTTCCATCTTTTTCGAATCGCGACGACTTGCGACTGCAGCTGTGCTTCCGAGAACCAACAACAATATGTCTG